>BQMB01001078.1:0-33359 GCA_027943415.1 Closterium sp. NIES-67
ATATCAAAGTCGGGTACGTATACAACGCTGCGTCATCTAGCGCTCCCAAGATACTGAGCCACTGTGGGCAGTTCTACTGCGGCACTTGGGTGAATGTAATGGAGCTTGATGTTTCGAGTAATGGGGTCGATGCGGAGCTCTACTTCGTAGTTGATGAATTGGGATGTGGAGAGTACATTGAAGAGCAGGTTCTGCACAATGAGAACATCATTGAGAGTGAAGTGCATCCTGCTATCCTGCGATTTAAATACCAGTATCCCATACGTGTTGGCCTGCTTCTGCTCACTGGCCATGATGATATAGGTGGTCTTTAGCGTGGCGATAGTGTTGGAGATGAAATGGCAAGAGCCGACCATGTGTTGATCGCAGTAGCAGTCCAGGTACTAGGTATTGTAGTTCCTGTCACCATCGCGAGCAATGATCATGAGGTTGGGAGTCAGCACGAATGGGCGGTTGGAGGGATCCATGAAGTGATCGTGATCGAAATCGTCAACATCCTCCCAGACTGATGCATTGCTTGAATCGGCGCGATGTGGCGGGGATTCGAGCAGAGGAATCCGCATGTTCCAGTCCTAGTCGTTTTTTTTTTCGTAGTCGTAGTCGCCATCAAGGGTGTTGGGGTTGTTGTCTTCTACAGAGAGGACTTCATCCCACGGCTTCTCACGTGGAGGAGACTGCGGGCAGGGCTGACAGTTGGCGCGCCGAGTTAGCACGAAAATGTGCATTGCCATGAAGTCCATGACTTGGTGTGCTCCTCAGGATTCAGGATTGGACCTCGGTTGGCAGGAATTCAACATTGTAGGCAGACATGGGACAGGTTGTTGGTCTGCTTAGGACGGGCGGCCAGTCTAGAGCTCTTTCTGATAGGGGAAGTCCACGGGGCTCTTTCGGTAGGTCGTTGTCCACGAGGCTCCCTTCATGAGAGGGGGCGGTTGGAGGTCTGGCGATGCTACTGGCTCACTTGATGCAGTGCTCCAGAGAGTGTCCGAAGGTCTTGCAGACCTTGCAGCAGAAGTTGCGACTTCGTTGGTCGCCCTCTGTCCTTTGTAGAAGGCCAGTTTGTCCTTGCACAAGATCCTATCTTTGTAGAGGTCTATGTCCTACTCCTATGCCAGCAGAGTTGCGCATAGAGTAGCTTCGGAGATCGCTCCCTGTTGTTGTAACAAGGCCTTCCAGGGGGCCATTCGGGTCCGAGACCAGCGAGAACTATTCAGTGATACTGTTTCCATGCTTCACGATTTCATCACGGATGCTCCGGCATCGATTGATGTAAGTATTGACCTTTTCTTTGAGGATCATCTTCATTCGGCTGGTACAGGTTGTTTAGGTACACCCAGTACTCTCGTGCCGGAGCGGCACGCGTTTTACAGGAACGGATATGTGAAGACACGTTACGCAATAGGACGCCGTAGACCATCAGTGATTCGTTGTAGAACTAAGAATTAGACTCTTATTTGCCGATAAGTGCTTCCGTATAAGGACCGTCAAATTAGCAGAAGATTGGAGGGCTTTGAAGAAGTAACTTGAGCTTGAAACTTCATACGTAAAAGTCGTGGCGTCGAAAATCGTGTTTGTACGTATCTTCAAAACGATGAGAAACTTTGATTGTGCTGACATCATAGCTTTATCACCTAGCCGTGTGCTTGCAGGAGGTTGAGTATTGTTAGTATCGAAGAAGTAGTGTCCTTGTGTGCTCTTCTTGTCCGAAGAATTCGGTTGGGAGAATTGGCAAGCAGTTCTCGAACCAGGCCCCCAAATTGGTTTTGGGCTTGTTCGATTCATCACAATTGCCTGTCATCTCTTGGTATGGCCTTCAGAGTCGCCCCTTAAAAGAAGGTCTGAAAAATCAGAGTAACAAGAGATTTTTTATCTGATTAATCAGAGTTACCATTGTTTTTAACTCATATTTCAAAGTTAGTGTTTTGCACATTACTTCTCCCTTCCCTTTCCAACCGCTGCCCTCAGACTTCTCCCTTGAGGGGCATTCTCCTCTTGTGTGCACTAGCTATCTGTGTTCTGGCGACAGCACAGAATTTCACGCCATACTAGACCCGGCCCCGCGCCAGCGCAAGTGTAATTGATCAGCAAGGCTGATGGCGAGGCTGTATTGTACTGGACAGCGCTCTCGCCAGGCCTGACAAAAGATTTTTACTTTTTTCTAATCTCCCAGACAGACTGAACTACGAATTTCAAAATTTTCAGATGAGTCTTTCAAAAGTTTCTTATCCCTCCCCCTCCCTGTTCCGCGTTTAGTAATTTCGCGTACCTGAGGTACGGCTTCGAAATCGGTTGGTGGAGATACGAAATTGGTTGCGTGTGGGGGACGAAATCGAGGGATGGGGCAGAACGGAAAGGAATAAGAGGGCAGGCAAATCAAAATTGCAGGGGAGGTAGGGAAATCAAGGCCATCCAGGTGGCTATTTTGTGAAGGGCCAATGGGCGCCCTCGCACACACAGCCCGCAGCACACCTCGGCAAATTTTTTGAAGGGCCAATCGGCCCCTCACATCGCACGCATCACAAACTGGGAGGTGAAGGGCGAGTCGGCTCCCTCACATAGCCCCTAGTACGCATCGGCCTTCGATTTTGGAGAAGGCCAATAACCGCCCTCACAAAGCCCCGAGCAAGCATTCCGCCCTGATTTTGGCTAAGGGCCAATCAGCACACCCCACTGGTAAATCACGCCCTCCCCACCCCCAATCACAGTTTTACACGAATAAGAGTCAATCCCCCATACATAGATGAGGCATCAGAGTACACTGGTGAAAAAAGTCTGAAAAAATAGCTTAGGTACATAAATCTTCTCTGAAAATCAGAGTAAGGTAGAAAAAAGGTCTTCCCGATCAGAGTACACCCCCAAAAAAAGTCTGGAAAGAGTCTGAATCATAGTAAAAAGTCTGCAATTTGGGGGCCTGTCTCGAACCGTCAAATTTAAGTCCATTTTCCAATGTTGTCATTTATTGGAGCAATTGTTTGAGGTGCGCTATGTTGTCGATCATTATTGCCGCCAAAATTGAAGCTTGGTTGGAGGGGGGTTTGATAGGAGGAATTCCTTCTCCTCGTGAACCCAAGCCTCTAGCCATCCTTTGGTGTGGGCACGGCCCAGTCGCCATCGTGCTTGATGTGAATTTTATCATGGGTGGTGATGCATACAATCATAAGTAGCTCTCATACCATGATGCGATGATATAGGTCCGATACAATCTTCAGAAATTGAATACTCAGAGAGCGTTGGTAGTGTAAGCGTTGTGATTGGTTGTTGACTTGGTCAGGGTGAATATAAAATAACGAGAAATAAAACCAATGAGTTGTAGGGTTTGGATAGTGGTACAATGGAAGATGAAGAGTTATGGCTCGCCCTGTATTCTGAAGGGGTACACTTTCTTTAGGGCTACGATCCAGTAACCAAACATGACTTGGGAAACTGTCCATGCTGTAATAACAGGTTCAGCTAGGTGTCCTTGCTGTCGTGTAGGTCCAACTGGTCGGTCGACTCTTGGACTTCGACTGATTGTTGGGTTGCTACTCAAGGGCAAAGACCATTGCACTTTGCAACTAACTTAGGCGCATACCCGATAGAGGATATACCGCGCTAGAAGGTGTTACTGTACGTTTAGGAATGCTAAGGCATTTCCCTACCGTAACGGTCAAGCATATGTGAAGCATTGATTGGGCCGATAAAATGGATACGAATAGAATATTAAAAGATACAAAAATAAACTTCAGAAGTCGTGTACATGTCATATTTGAACAGAGCAAGCTCTAAGATTATTGGAATTTGCTCTGTTCGAGGGGGGGTGTGCGACGTAGGCGTTTTTTCACATAGTGTGTTGCGGCGCTGTTTGCAGTGTACTCTACATGGTCGGTGCCCTTGTCGTATGCTGCGACGGGAAGTCGCAGGCATTCTCACACATGTTTGTGTGACGCTACATGGGTGGGTTGCAAACCCCAGAACGGAAACCACTCAACACATCAGAAACAAGAAACACCAGGTATTTGCAAAAGTATGTACAGCTGTAATTGGTCGATATCCTATCGCTAGAGTCGCGAAGCACATTGAAATGTCAAAATTGGTTTGAGGAATGCAGAACATTGACTTGACTTAGGGACTATTTCTAAAATGAAGCCTCATAGGACCTCACATCTGAATCATGCGGTTACGCGCACTGCACATAATTTCTGTCTGAACTCGATGCGGTGCCAATAGGTTCGTCACGATTCTGGCACGAGGTCGAGTCCGACGCGAGCTATCGAACAGGCTGCGTGTCACAATGCCCCTCTGAGCAATGCTTCGTCAAATTTCAGGTTAGGGGGGTGTGCAGATTCGCGTGTGGTTCCAGCTTCGGCTCCGAGCCTGTCTATTTTGGAAACAACAAATGGAATTAGCTGTCTTCCTTCGATTGGTTCCTGGTTTAGTCAGCGTCAATATGTGGATCAATTTGCATCAATGGTTGCGAAAGGGGGGCATGAGTGGGTTGTGGGCATGAGATGCGGTCTTCACCATATTGTATACGCTTATACGATTGATGAAACACCGTACATGCTGCGTACTTGGGAGTTGCTCTTATCAAATAGTTGCCCGGTGCGAATGTTTGCCTCAGGGGTCGTTGCACTAGTCGAGGTTGACATGTATCGTAAGTGGTGCTGCAATAAATGCGTTGCTACTGAAATGAATTGCCCTAAGGTGTAAGGAATTTCCATTCCTTACTGAGTCGTACGCTAGCACGTACACCCGAACTCCTCGACTCGTCACATTCGGCCTCATTTGTCGGCCCAGCCCTTTCCCACGCCGCGTCCGGCACTGTCGCCACATTGTCGAACCTACCCATGTTCCAAGGTTATCGCCCTAGCACGCCAACCCCTATATAACCTCGTGCCTTTATTGCAATAGCGACCTTGTATTCTCACGCTATATTTCATTGACACTTCCTATATCATAATAGTTGGTATCAGAGCCCGACCTTTCTAGGAACCTTCCGTTTTCCCGTTCACTTAGTTAAGGGTGGCCAGAGGGGACTAGCACGGTTGCACAGCAGTTGTCTTGGATCGTAAATATCTTTACGTCAACAACTACAGCGTGTGCGCTAGCTCCTGCCCCATCCTGACTGCCATGGCCCCGGTAGACTCGACAGTTGAGAGACAGTCCACCTCGACTACTGCGAACCCTGCCTGGGAATCTGTGGACATGCAAACATTAATGGTTGAATAATTTGACAAGCGTCGTCAACAATCTCCACAACGAGAACAAGCAACTTCGCCAGGCGCAGGAGAGGCGTCCAGAGGAGCCGGGCGACGATGCACAAAGCGAGGCGGGTGAGCAGCAACCGTCGCCAGTGGAGCTGGCACGACTAGCAGCAACAGTCCCGCACTCGACAAGTGGCGGCGTAACATATCAGCAACCCGCTCCTTTCGACCCAGCTAATAAAGGCGTGACAATGCGGTAGTGGATATTCGCCATGAATAACTATTTTAATGCGGCGGGCATCAAAGACGATCAGAAGCAGATCAGCTACGCGTTAACACTGTTGCAAGGGCCTGCCCTACAGTGGTGGAAGGTCATCGTCGACTCAGCAGCACCTCGCACAAAAGGATAGCACGAGTGGTCCGAAGAATTCGGCGACACATACCAGGCAGATCTGTTGTTCAGAGCGATCCATATTCACACATGGGCAACGTGGATGTGGATGCGCACGAGCTTTGCAAGCGATTTGAGCATGCTCCTGACTCAGACAAGGCACGCGAAACTCTACGCATGTGGAAGTAGCTGGGATCTGTGTACGAGTACACCGCATCATTCCTGACGTTGGTGGACATATGTGGCTACATGCACGAGTTGGAGAAGGTCGACAGGTACACGGGCGGCTTGAAGCCTAAAATACAGTACCAGATAAAGCTGCAACGCCCTGCAAAGCGGTTACAAGACTACATCCAGCTCGCCGAAGCCGCGGATTCAATCATGAAGCCGAGGACGAACTTCTACGACGGAGGTCGCCTTCGAGAACAGTTTCAGCGCGCCACGATAAAAGGGGTGGATGCAACGGATATGTACACAGTTGCTCCGCAAAATACAGGGCTATGCTATTGTGGCCGGCCGGGTCACATCCGACGCAACTGACAAGAATTCATAGCCCTCTTGAATTCTATTGGGAAGAAGCTGGAGGAGCGACCGGGAAATGGGTCGCGTCAGTAAGTACCGGGCCCCTTACTGACGGGCAGGCTTCTTCGCCCGAGCCACATTGCCACACAGTCCCCATCGTGATCTCGATTGCTGCAATCGACTGGACCCCGACGAATAAGGGGGATGAAACCGCTGACAACCCTGTGTTGGTGGAGGGTAAAGTCAACGGGGTGTTATTGAAGATTTTCGTTGACGGAGGCGCGAGTCACAGCCTCATACAACTGGACAGGGCTAAGAAATTGGGTATACCCTTACTCAAGCGTCTACCTGAAATCGACGCCCGACTGGTGGAAAGAACACTGCTAGCAATACGGGAAAGAATGGAGAACGTTGGTTTTACCTGTGGGAAGCATGTAAAATTTCGATGGATGCGACGTGCTGCTGGGACATGATTGGTTGCGACGGTACAACCCGAAGATTGACTGGACGACGGGCGGTTGCAGCAATAAACTCGATGGAATTTCCTGAGAGCTGCCCAAGTGGACGGGGCCTCGCATGCAAAGCACCCAAGTCCATGCGATCACTTTCAAGTGCTCGATGAAAGCTGGAGCTGCAACGTACGCTGTTGATCTTCACGAGGTGACATCGACGGTTGAGACCGAAGATATCGAGAAATCGTGTGAGGCCATCCCTTCGGACTTAGCGGACTTGATTCGGAAATACCCAGAGATCTTCCCTGACGATCTGCCAGCTGGACTCCTGCCGAGCCGACTTGAAGACCACCGCATCGAACTGGAACCCGGCGCCCAACCAACGGTATAGCGCCAGTTTCGGCTCAGCCAACCAGAACTCGAAGAATTACAGCAGCTGCTGGATTACCTTCTGACGAAAGGTATTATTCGGCCCAGCACGTCCCCATATGCCACCCCGATACTGTTCACGCCGAAGAAGGGTGGAGGACTTAGAATGTGTATCGACTACCGTGCGCTCAACCGAATCACCATCAAGTCGCGTTACCCGATCCCGCGAGCCGACGAACTTCTCGACCAACTTCGCGGCGCCAAGTTTTTCTCAAAAATTGACTTGCGAGGAGGTAACCATCAGATTTGCGTCGCCACCGAAGATTGTCACAAGACGGCATTTCGAAGCCGCTATGGCAGCTACGAGTAATTGGTGATGCCTTTTGGCCTCACGAACGTGCCCTCGACCTTCCAAATTACCATGAATGGAATTTTCAGGGAACTCTTGGACAAATGCATCATCATCTACCTCAACGCGATACTAATCTACAGCCGCAGCAGGGAGCAGCACTTATAGGATTTTGATGCAGCCTTCACGCTGCTGCACAAGAATCGCCTCATCACCAAAGGGTCTAAGTGCGACTTTCTTAAGCAGTAGTTGGAGTTTCTGGGCCACATCGTCTCTAGTGAAAATCGACCCCAAGAAAATCAAGACCATACAGGAATGAAAGCCGCCAACCAACATCAAGGAGCTGCAGAGTTTTTTGGGTTTTGTCAATTACGTCCGCAGGTTTATACCCAATATGGCTGGGTTATCTGGCCCGCTAACTGACCGACTAAAGGATCACGATTGTTTTTGGTAGGGAGAGAAGCAGCAAGCTGCATTTGACCAACTGAAGATCGCGCTCACGTCGCCGTGCGTCCTTCGCATCGCCGATCCTGACCATCCATATGAAGTCATCACCGACGCTAGCAATATCGCCATTGGGGCAGTTCTTCTACAAGATTTTGGCAAAGAATTACAGCTTGTCGCCTATGAATCCCGGAAGCTGCAAGGCTCAGAGAAAAATTACATGGTACACGACAAGGAACTGTTGGCGATCATCCACGCGTTCAAAACCTGGCGGTGCTACCTGACCGGTGCTGATGTCACTGTGCGAACCGACCACAAATCCCTCCAGTACCTGCGAGCCCAGCTGAATCTCAACCCGCGACAAATCGGATGGCTCGATTTCCCCAAGTCAAACTTTCACTACACCATCACATACAAATGAGGCGCCAACAACATTGCTGATACCCTGACCCGACTCATTGCCCATACAACCACCATACTAGTCGCCCAGACCAGCCCACTCCTTACCGGACTATTTACCCATGGCTAAAAGATCGACCCCTTCTTTCGCTCAGCCATTCACCAACAGCATACTACCGCTACCGAACACTACTTTAATAAGCGCGACACTTCACGCATCTGGGTTCCCGGATACAATTTACTTCGTACCCTTTTAATCCAGGAATCCCACGACAACCCTACCTCCGGGCACTTCGGAGTCGACAAACCATGAAGACGTTGCAGCGCAATTATTACTGGCCGAACATGGCCGACGACGTGCGCAAATACGTGTCCTCCTGCAACGCCTGCCAGATCATGAAATCATCCCATCAGCGAGCAGCCGCACTCTTACAGCCGTTGGATCCGCCCGAGAGACCCTGGCAACACGTCACAATGGACTACGTAACAGGACTGCCGGCCGGTCCCAGCGGAAACGACGCCATCCTCGTGGTCGTTGACCGACTCACGAAAATGGAGCACTTCATTGCCTGCCAACATAAAATTACAGCTGAGCAAACTGCTCAACTGTTCATCGCCAACGTCATCAGACTGCACAGACTGCCCACCGCCATTATTTCAGACCGAGACCCGAAATTCACATCGAATTTCTGGCGCCACCTGTGGGACCAATTCGGCACCAAACTACAGCTTTCCTCAGCCTACCACCCACAGATTGACGGGCAGACCGAACGGGTCAACCAAACTATGGAGCAACTCATTCGGACTACCTGCACTGACCCACAGACATGGGAGAAATCCCTTCCGCTACTGGAATTCGCGTATTATAATGCGCCTTCCGCCACAACTCATCAATCCCCATCTTTCGTCAATTACGGATAGGACCCAGTTGTACCCTCTACACCAAACATCGAGACACCCGTGCCCCAGTCCCAGAGATTTGCCGAAGACATCCTCGTAGCCCGAGAAAAAGCAGCTGAGGCAATCCGGAAAGCCAAGCTGGTCTCAAGCTGACAAGCCGATCGTCGTCGACGTGACGTCACTTACAAAGTGGGAGATCTCGTACTATTCGGCATTCGCAATTTGCGTCTGCCGATCCCGAGCAAACTCCGACCCCGATTTTGTGACCCTTTTCAAGTGACCAATATGGTGACACCTGTCACCGCTTACCAGGGCCTCAGATATCATGATGATTTATCATGAATTCCTGATTTTCAGGATGCCTGTTAGGTGCCTGTTAGGATGTTTTAATTTGAAAAATATGTTTAAGTTCATTTTTCACCCTTTGACTTCAGTTTTTAATCATATTGCAATCCTGAGGATTTAGTAAAGTGTTCGTGTACCAGCCCTGATCTGTCAGTATGCCTTCAGGGATAACCCTGATTTCTCGAATCTTGAATGCACGTGCGCCACTAGGGTAGCCCTTGCCTCGGATCTTACATTTCGGTTAAGTCCTCAAAGTTAGCAACAATCCTCCGAAACCCCCCGCTTCTCCAAAAATTGACCGAGTCCTGAAAGTTAGAGACAATCCTCGGAAACCCCCCCGCTGCTCTAAAATTTCGGCGAAGTCCTGAATGCTAGAGACAATCCTCCAAAAAGTCTCCGCTAATATGAAATTTTATTGAAGTCCTCAATGCTAGAGAGAATCCTCCCCCCGCCCCACCCCCCATCCACTAAAAATTTTCGGTTAAGTTCTCCCTGCCCGGGACATACTTCTACAACTTCTATGCAGCCTTGAAATTCCGGCTTAGTCCTCATAGAATTCGTGATGCCCAGGTTACGTCGAATCAGAATCTCGTCAAGTACTGCAACTCAGGGATTACTCCTCATTTTTGGCATAATATTTAGAGGCTAGATTTTATAAGTTTTTCCACGGTCAAGATTTCACTGGCGGAAAGTATTGCCCGTATAATTGCCTTAAACATTTCTCGTACTGGTTTGGTGCCTTCTTTGTTTAGTTACGAATCAAATTTCAGGGTTGGATGTAAAGTAGTACTGTACTGTATGTGACGGATGTTGGTTTCAGTTTTACAGGGGTGGATTTTTTACCGAGGACGAGATTTCGTTCGCGTGAGTGTATCCGGACGGTTTAAGCCAAGCAGCGTAGCAGATCTATTTCCTAACCTCGCTATTTCTTCTTACTTGCCCTCGCGACTATCGAGTAGTCAGGAGATAGGCCAGGACCGCTGCGACGATTAGGCCGTCATGAAACCGTTAGATGAGGCGCTCTACGCATAGATCATTCCCTTGTTGCGGAGGGGGTACAGCAATCGTTGAATCGCTAAACAGCTAGGCATAGGGAAGAGTTCGGTCCATCAAGGCAATTGTAGAGTCTAGCCGCGATGACGTGCGTCCTACGATGCCCTCAGCCGGTCGCCCTCGCTTAGTGACAGAGAGAGTTCGCCGCGGCATAGTTCGGTCGATTACCAGCGAGGAGGCAGAAATCTCCGCTCACGTGACGAAAATCGTTGAGAAGCAGCACGGCATCACGTTGCATCCTAAGACATTGCGTAACGCTTTGAATGGGAGCGGACTTGTCGCAATCAAGCATCCCAAGAAGCCGCGACACTCTCGGAAAAACATATGCCATAGGCTGGAATGGGCCCGTGCCCACGCAGACTGGACGGTTGACGACTAGAAGCGAGTGATCTGTTCGGATGAGACCAAGATCGGTCGCCTTGCATCCGACGGACTCACATATGCCTGCGTTCACAAAGGGACTGCCCTCTAAAGACACCAAATCAAGCAGACCGTCAAACACGGGGGCGGTTGCTTGATGATTTACGACTGCATGTCGTAAAAGGGAGCGGGTTTCATGAGCAAAACATATGGTAGGATGGACGGACTGCTCTCGCTGAGTATACTGCAGGACGATCTCAACAGTACGATTGAGCTTTACCAGCTTACACCCTCGGAAACTATCTTCCAGCACGACAACGACCCGAAGCACAAGTCGCGTATCGTACAGGAGTGGCTTAGAGAGCAAGATTTTGGGGTGCTAGAATGGCCGTCTTCCTCACCCGACCTCAACCCAATGGAGCATTTATGGGCTCATCTCAAGAGGCAGCTGGCCAAGCCTTATAAGCCTCCCACTGGTATGCTGGACCTTTGGGAGCGGGTGCAGGAGGAATGGGAGAAGATCCCGGCGGATGTGTGCACCCACCTGGTGGAAAGCATGCCCAGGAGGGTGAGGGCGGTGATTAAGGCGAAAGGGCGGTGGATTAGGTACTAGTTTGGGGTTGATGTAACTTGCTGCTTGCGCCTGGCAATAATTGTCCACATGTACCAAGATTGTTATTTTCTGGTATTTGTTGTAAACATCATTATACTTGTGTGATGTAAGGCATGGGCGTAGAGCCTTACCCCAACCTACATACACTAGGCACACCAGAAGATTAAGGCTTAATGTCCATGACCCCCTAAAATGGCAAAATTCCTCTAAGTCACAAATATGTGGACAATACTTTCCGTCAGTGTACCAGAAACAAATTTAGATGATCCTGCACGTTGAATTAGGAAGCAGAAGAACTTGCCATAGAGTGTGCCACATGTGAGGAATGCGCCCTCACCACCCAATTTCGTCAAACTGGTCGTCATAACCGCTCGATGGAAATCCCACTGCAGTTTTTCATGCAACTTTTCGTTTCTTCCCTTCGACTTCATCGGAATTTTCAGGGGCTGCATTAATTTCCAACTGAACGCCCATTCGTTCTCAGCAAAATTCGGTCTGACAGTCAGACGAAGAAAATTTTCCTGGTCTGATTGCCTCGTGCGCTACAGTTTACACAAACTCGGCCAGTCATGGCTAAGTCCTCAGTATTAAACAGTGAAATTGATAATTGAGAGGAAGAGAGTACACAAACATATACCTAACAGTTGTACTCTCTAGAAGATGACCCTATACAGTCTATACAAGCATGATAACTAAACATGTTTGACACACCCCCTGGACTGCATAGGGGAATGTTCTAGACAAGCAGCTCAGGGTGGCACTACTAGTCCAGCCTCTGAGACAAGGGTCTAAAAGACCAGTCAGAAGGAGTACAGGCAAGGCAAGAACTAGTACAGGGCGGCACTACTAGTCCAACCACTGTAAGAGGACACAAGTCCAGTCTGAGTGTACACACAGATATATATAGGACAGTACAAGTCAAGGCCCGAGTAAGTGAGAGACTACAGGAACCAGACCAAGCTGTACACAGTGCCGCTGATGATCTTTAGGCGCAAGCGCCTTCGTAAAGATATCAGCTGTGTTGGCACCGGAGGCTAAGTGTACTACGCGAGCCTGGCGACGCTGCTGTAGCTCACGCAGGAGGAAGTACCGCAGCTGGATGTGCTTCGCTCTGCCCTCGAGTCGAGGCTCCTGACACAGGAGGATCATGGCCCTGTTGTCAGCGTACAGGACCGGGGCAGAGCTAGGCCGCTCACCTAAGTCAGTGAGCAAGAAGGTCAGCCAGCGGAGCTCCTGTGCCGCCATGGCACCGGCGTAGATCTCGGCCTCACAGCTGGACTGGGCAACAGACGAAGAGCGGGTAGCTCTCCACGAGACAGCACCTGCCAAGGCTAAAGCAGTAGCCCTGGGAAGACCTGAGCGTCTCGCGTCGTCTGCCCAAGAAGCGTCTGTGTGTCCAGTAAGGACCACTGGCCTGCGTCCGCCTAGCACTAACCCCATGCCCGATGTACTTGCAAGATAACGCAAAACCCTCTTAGCGGCAGACCAGTGCTGAGGTCGGTGTCTGCCTGTGGCCACGAAACGAGCCAGGATGCTGAGAGGGTATGCGAGATCTGGGCGAGTGCAAGTCATCAGGTACATGAGGCAACCCACTAGCTCAGCGTAAGGACCACTGGGATCTACCGACTCCTCAGGAACTGGAGCGGAGAGTCTGTGGTCCAGAGGAAGAGGGGTGGGCTGTGCGGAGGAGAACTGAAGGCCGAACCTCTGAAGGACCTGGCGCACCAAGTGTGACTGAGTCAGGGTGATGGTGCGCGCGGCTCTGTCCCTGGAGATCTGCAAGCCAAGGTAACGGCGCAGCTCTCCAAGGTCAGTGCAGGTGTGTCTCTTCAGCAGCTCTGCCTTCACGGAGGCCAGTGCGTCCCTGTCAGCAGTGGCAAAGACCAGGTCGTCTACGTAGACGGGATGTAGAACGGAGTCGAGCCAGCACGAACGAAGAGCGAGGGGTCTGCAGAGGACGGAAAGAACTGCAGGTCAGCAAGGGTAGCACGCAAAGTGTCGTGCCACTCACGAGGCGCCTGGCGCAGGCCGTAGACTGGCCGCCGCAGAAGCCACTGGGTCCCAGGGGGGAAGGTGCCAGTAAAGCCCTGAGGGCGACGCAGGTAGACCTGCTCGTGAAGGCTGCCCTGAAGAAAGGCAGTGGAGAAGTCGAGGGAGTGAAGCTCGTAGTCACGCTGAGCCGCTACGTGTAGCAGAACCCGAAGAGTAGTCATCTTCGGGGTAGGAGCGAAAGTCTGAAAGAAGTCCACCCCCTCGCGCTGACTGAAGCCTCTAGCCACGTAGCGCGCCTTGAACACAGGCGGCTCTCCAGGAGGGCGCTTCACCTTGAAGAGCCAACGGCCATCGACCACGTTCACCCCAGGTGGGGGAACTGCGTCGACGAAGGTGCCGGTGGATCTCCAAGATGCCATCTCCTGCTCCATGGCAGCTATCCACTGAGAGGCCCAGGGTCCCGAAACCGCCTCAGCGTAAGTACGAGGGGTCGGGATGTCGAAAGCGTCTGGGTCACCCTCAGGGACTAGCAGCATGGAACAGAGATGGGGAGCAGCCTCGGACAGGAAAGCAAGCTCAAACTGGCGGTCCTCCAGGACGTCACTGCCGAGGGCAGGAGCACCCCCGACAGACGGAGGACAGGCAGGGTCAGAGACCAGAGCGGTGGCGTAGTCAAGGCGGCGGGTAGAGGCGAAGTCAGCGACCGCAGCGACGAGGGCGTCAAGACTCGACACTGGAACAGACGGGTCGGTAAAGAGAGGCAAGGACCCGAGGAACAAGAGGACGAGCGGCACGAAAGGAGTCGGACAGAGGAGGAGACGCAACGACAAGAGAAGACGGAGGAGGAGACGGGAGGAGGGGAGGACGAGACGCGTGGGAACGGAGCAACATAGGGTGAGAGCGCGGGACAGGGGAGACAGGACGAGCACGAGGGCGGCGAGACCAGACGTGTGAGGGCGGCGTCGGGTCAGGAGACAGAGGAGGGGACACAGGAGGGGAACGGGGGGAAGACGAGCCGGGGACGAGTCTGGCAGAGGGAACACGGGGCCGTAGACGGGAAGAGGGGGAGACGGCAGGAGAGGAACAGGCGCAGGGTCAGGAGACGGAAGGCCGAGCAGACGGAGGGCGGACACAGGCGGGGACTGCTGCTGCGGCGACACAACACCAACACCAGGGCCACAAGCTGCGCGACGGCTACCTCCCGAACCCTCCACACCTGCACCCCCAGAAGGGACACCCCAGAGTCCACAAACGGCGGCAGCGACGACAGCGGCGGCGGCGCGGCGGCTGCGGACGGCGCAACGCGGCGGCGGTGGAGACGACGGCTGCAGCAGCTGCGGCGACGGCGGCTGCGGAGGCGGGGGAGGGAGGGACAGACGGCGAGGACTGCGCCGGAGGACTACCAGAGTCAGAAGACTCGTCGACCGGGACGACCGACGGGAGGGGGTGACGTGAGACACACCAGAGGGGCCGGACGGGGGGGGGGGGGGGAGGGGCAGGGACCACCAGGGAGGGAGGAACCAGGAAAGGGGGGAGTAACCGGGGGACCACGGTGGGGAAAGCGGCGGTAGAAGGAGACGGACTCGTCAAAGGTGACGTCGCGAGAGTGAAAGAAGCGGTGAGACGGCGGGTGGTAGAAGTGCCAGTCGGACGCGTCAAGGGGGAAACCGAGGAAGACGCAGGGGAGGGTGCGGGCAGTGAGCTTGTCCGTGCCAGAGGCACGAACGTGAGCAAGGCAGCCCCAGACGCGGAACGCAGACGCGTCACCAGGGGACCCGGTCCACAGAAGGGTCGGCGAAACCTGCGGCCGCTGGGGGTGCGGCCACAGGTTAAGCTGGTGAGCGGCGTAGCGCACGGCGAACGGCCACAGAAAATGGGGTGCACCGGCGTGGATCATGGAGGTGCGAGCCACCTCCATGACCAAACCGATGCGTCGCTCAGCGACCCCATTCTGCTGCGGGGAGTCCGGCAGGGTAAACGTCTGGGTGATGCCCTCCGCACGACAGAAGCGACCAAGGACACCTGAGGCAAACTCGCCACCCCGGTCGGAGTGAAGGCGCAAGGCAGGGAGACCGCGGTGGACACGAGCAGAGACAAGCCAGGGGATGAGAACGTCAGGCACGTCGGCCTTCCGCTCCAGGGGGAAGACGGTGGTGTAGCGCGTGAAGTCGTCGACAAGCACTAGGAAGAAGCGCTCGCGACGCGGCCCATGGACCGGGGCTGGGCCCCAGACGTCCATGTGCAGAGTCTGCAGTGGTGCGGTGGTAGGGGGAAAAGAGGAGGAGTGAGGGGCACGGCGGAGCCGGCCCTCGACACAAGGCGTGCACGGTGGGGCGGGGGAGGAGGGAAACTCGGGGAACGAACCGGGGAGACCAAGGACGAGACCGTGCTGGGACATGTGACGCAGACGTGGGAGTGCAGGGTGACCAAGGCGGTGGTGCCAAAGGAGAGTCGGGTGAGTGAGGGACCGACAGGAGCACGCGGCAGCAACCTGGGTGGACGCTACCGGGGGGAAGACCCAGCCGGGGACGCGCGGTGTCAAGTGAACAGGCCGGACACCGGGTCCCGGGGGAAAGTGGTAAGGGGGGCACCAGTGGCGGCCTCGGTACAGACAGCATACCGCTCGTGACCAGGGAACGTAGTGGTGACGCCAAGGTCCTGGAGGCAGCCGACACCAACTAGGTTCCTGGAGAACGGGGATATGCAGACCTGTGAGCGAACCGAAGGAACCGCCGGACAGGGAAGGGAGGTGGAACTGCGGGCAACGACGGGACCACCGGAGGGGTCAGCAAGAGTAACTGCAGCGGGAACAGGCAGCGGCGTCAGCGTCGTGGAGTCGCGGAAGAAACACCGGGAGGCGCCAGAGTCCAAGGTGAAGGAAAGCGCAGCAGTCGCGCGAGGCAGCAGTGAAGCGGTGGAAGCACCAAGGCTAAGCAAAGCAGGAGATCCTACGCCTGACGCAGCAGGGGAGTCTACGCTAGGCACCGCTACACTAGGCAACACGGGGTAATAAGAGGGAAGCACACTAGAGTCATCAGCATACATCACATGCAAGGCGCTACAATGGCATCCATGTCCAAGTCAAAAATCCTAATGCTACGCCTAAGCAAGCTGTGCCAGTCCGGGAGGTCGGGCGCCGGGCCAAAGCGCTGGCGGAACAGGTCGTCCAGGCGACGAAAACAGCGAGGAGTAGAATGACCGATCTTACCGCAAACGAAGCCGCGGCGAGGACCGGTCTGGATCTGGTACTGACAGGGCCCGCCTCCAGAACCACCACCCGGTGCACCACCACGCGCACGACCACCACCAGCTCCAGGCCACCCAGGTGGGAGAGTACTCGGCCTCGTCTGCGGCGGCTGCTGCGGCTGCTGCGCTGCGGCGACTGCGGCTGCTGCAACTGTGGAGGCAGCGGGGCAGCTGGACCGGGCAGGGTCCCCACGTCCGCACCGGCACCGGACGACCCGCCTCCACCACTACCCCACCCGCACCCCCGCCGCCTCCGCCGCTCCCAACCTTGGGGCGGCGGCCCTTCGCCGAGCGGGACTGCACTGCAGCAGCAGTCTCAGCCACAGCGACAGAGCCGTCGGAGAAGGTACACTGAGCGGGGCACAACCCTGAAAGATAGGGACCGGTACTGTACCGCTCGCCAGGGCTATGGAGCGGTGACGAGTCTCTATGGCAGTCAGGGTGTCAACAAAGTCGGTGAGGGTGAGAGCAGCAGGGTGGATGCTAAGGAACTGGTCGCGGGCGGCGGCAAGGCGGTCAGGTAGGCGGGTGGCAAGGAGGTAGAGGGTAGAGGTCATGGGAGGCTGGTGGACTCTAAGCTGAGCATCAGTGCAGGCAGCGCGCCAGGCCTCATCTATCGAGCGCAGGTGGGCAGCGAGGTCAGAGACAGTGGGGAAAGACGCCAGGTCAGGAAAGAGCAGGGGAAGGATCAGGCGACCCACTGAGGCAGCAGGAGGGGTAGAATAGCGCTTGATGACAGCATCGAGGTAGGCCTGGGCGGTAGGAATGGTTCTAAAGCGAGGGCGCTCAGGGGGGGAGGGCATTGCTAATGGCGAGCTGAGCAAGGGCATCGCGGGAAAGCCAGACAGAGCGGGCAAGGGCAGCAGCGGCAGTGGACTCGCGCTCAGCGGGCGTGGGATCAGCGGGCAGCACAGCAGGGGGTCAGGGCAGGGGAGCATACCGTCTAGGTGTGCAGAAAGCGGGTGGCCGTCCTGCCGCTGGCCAGTGAGGTGGCGGCGAAGGTCAGCCAACCACGCCTCGAACTCCAGAGGCTGACCCTCAACATCAAAACGAAGCTCAGCAGCCATGAGGGGCAGTGGAGGACAGTGCAGTGCAATGCAGTGCGGTGCAGTGCGGTGCAGTGCGGTCCAGTGCGATGCAGTGCGGGCGGTGCGTCCAGTGAGGTGCAATGCGGTGCAAGGCGGGGCAGGAAAGTGAAGGAGGGTGCAAAGTGGTGCGGGAACGGGGGACAGTACCAGGAAGTATGGAGGGCCGGGGCAGGCGCGTCAGGGCCGGGCAGGCACGACAAGCCGGGCGGCGGCGACGGGCCGCGGGCAGCTGCGACGGGCCGGGCGGCGGCGACGGCCGGGCGGCAGCGACAAGGCCGGGCGGCTGCGACGTGGCCGGCGGCGGCGACGGCGGCGCAGCGACAAGGCCGGCGCTGCGACGGCCGGGCGGCTGCGACGGGCCGGCGGCGGCACGGGCGGGCGGCAGCGACAAGGCCGGGCTGCGACGGCCGGGCGGCTGCGACGGGCCGGGCGGCTGCGACGGGCCGGGCGGCAGGGACGGGCCGGGAGGCACAGCAGGGCGGGCAGGGGCGACGGGCCGGCGGCTGCGACGGGGCCGGCGGCAGCGACAAGTCGGGCGGCAGGGACGGGGCCCGGGCAGGACACAGCAGGGCCGGGCAGGGGCGACGGGGCCGGGCGGGCGAGCAGGGCCGGGCAGGGCGACAGGGGCCGGGCAGCCGCGACAGGGGCCGCGCCACGTGGCCGAGAGCGCACGACGGGGCCGAGACAGGGGCGACGGGGCCGAGCAGGGGCGACAGGGCCAGGAGGGGCTCGACGGGGCCGCAGGAGGGTAGCTACGGGCCCAGGAGGGGTGCTACGGGCCCAGGAGGGGCGCTACGAGCCCAGGAGGGGCGCTACGGGCCCTGGTAAGGGGCGCGAGGGGGGGCCTGGGAGGGGCGCGACGGGGCGTGGCGGGGCGCTACAAAGCCCAGGTAGGGGCGCGACGGGGCCTGGGGGGAGCGCAATGGGCCCAGGAGGGGCGCTACGGGGCCTGGGAGGAGCGCGACTGGGCTAGGGAGGGGCGCGACGGGGCCTGGGAGGAGCGCAATGGGGCCCAGGAGGGGCGCTACGGGGCCTGGGAGGAGCGCGACGGGGCCCTGGAGGGGCGCTTACCAGGCCCTGGAAGGGGCGCGACGGGGCCTGGAGGGGCGCTACGAAGCCCTGGAAAGGGGCGCGACGGGGCCTGGAGGGGCGCTACGAAGCCCTGGAAGGGGCGCGACGGGGCCTGGGAGGAGCGCAATTGGGCCCAGGAGGGGCGCTACGAGGCCTAGGAGGAGCGCGACGGGCCTGGAGGGGCGCTACCAGGCCCTGGAAGGGGCGCGACGGGGCCTGGAGGGGCGCTACGAAGCCCTGGAAGGGGCGCGACGGGGCCTGGAGGGGCGCTACGAAGTCCTGGAAGGGGGCGCGACGGGGCCTGGGAGGAGCGCAATTGGGCCCAGGAGGGGCGCTACGAGGCCTGGGAGGAGCGCGACGGGGCCCTGGAGGGGCGCTACGGGGCCCAGAAAGGGGCGCAACGGGGCCCAGGAAGGGGCGCGACGGGGGCTAGGGAGGGTCGCGACGGGGCGAGGGAGGGTCGCGACAGGGCTAGGAGCACGACGGGGCCAAGCTAGGGGGGCCGAGCGGAAGCGTGAGGGGGGGGGGATCCTACCTACGCGTGATACCATATCAAACAGTGAAATTGATAATTGAGAGGAAGAGAGTACACAAACATATACCTAACAGTTGTACTCTCTAGAAGATGACCCTATACAGTCTATACAAGCATGATAACTAAACATGTTTGACACCCTGCCCATAGCCCCCAGGCCCTGCACCTGTGGCCATTCCCCGAGGATCTTCTCAAGGGTAACCCCCGCGGATCTCTCAACATATTGGAGCAACCTAGATACTCCCATAATTCCATCACTTTTAACTCAATGGTTAGGGCGTGGCACATTGATATGTTTTGGAGGATCGTGCCTTAAAATCTCGAAATCGTGTTTTTAGCAATATCATTTCAGACATATTGAAAAACGATCCTCGATATCGGATTTTAACGCGAGATCGGCAGGTTCCAGATTTGCAGCTTTCCGTCCGCAGGATTGCTTTGCACCGTGACATCAAGACATTTTCGACAGTACTTTCGCTAGAACCCAGCAACCAGCACACATTCCTCGAACGCGGCTCGAGCCTCTCAACATTTCTGTGTCAACACTTTTCGAGAGTATTATCTCGCCGCGCGTATTACATGCAGAATTGTGTTCATGTCATAGCATTATTTTCATACCCATGTCGCGCGTCAGAAATGTGCTCACCACGCTATCGCGCGCGTGGCGCCTTTTATGGCAATTTTATCGCATTATAATTCCTCCTTTCTGTACGGACTGGTTTTCGGCCATAAAATGTATTTTGAGCATTCGCTTTCCTGGTGGCAGGCAAAGTGGGGTGCCAGATGTCACTGATATTCTCTGACACAACGTCAATATCGGTGCCGAGCCTCGGAGGATGATTGCTCGCGCGTTGACGGAATCGTGCTCGCCGAAAAGAAACCGAACTTAGGCTCGCGCTGCCACAAATCGTGCTGAGATGACAATTCATCCATCCAGCCACTCACGAGACGACAAATATTCAGACTTTCGTGACGCCGCGAGACTCAAAGTTGCATATCAATCACAGAATTTCGTTATGAAACGTCTGTTATCCTCTTGCAAACATTGTTACACCTTACTTCACGGGACCTGACACAGTTTTGTAATCACTTATCGAGTTTGTGCGATTGATATGCAACTTTGTGTCTCGCGATTATTTGTCGTCCGGTGAGTGGCTGGATGGATGTATTGTCGTCTCAGCACGATTTGTGGCAGCGCGAGCAAAGTTCGGTTTTTTTTTTTTTTTTTTTTTTTTTTTTTTTCCGAGGCCCGGCACCGACATTGACGGTTGTGTCAGATATTGGTGACACTCTGGCACGCCACTTGCCTGCCACCAGGAAAGCGAATACCTTGAAGACAAATTTCATGGGCCGAAAACCAGTCGTACAGACAGGGGGAATCATAATGCGATAAAATTGCAATAAAACACGCCGCGCGCGCGCGAACCAGTGATAAACATATTTCTGATACGCGACACGGGTATGGAAATAGTTTAGCTCTATGGAAATAATTCACCGTGCAATATCGCATGGTGCGATAATACTCTCAATTTTTTCGCTTTGGCGATCTGGCGATGCGCAGGATATTCGTGAAACTCGTTGGTGGCGTGATCTGGTACTTTCGTGGGCGTGCTCGAAAGAGATTTGGACGTGAAATCATTTTGCAAGATTGATTCGGAAGTGATCCTCTCCCCACGATATGGTACTGGACTATTGTAAAATTACTGTAGCAAGAGGGTTACCTGCTTTCGTAATTGCCCAAGATCGCGAAAAGGCTCCGTCGATCCAGACGCAATGGGCCCGCGCCCTTAGTGACCGAGTTTGTGCCCCTCCTTGTCGAACCCCTAGTGTTCCGAGCTCGAAACCCGCTGTACCTTCACCTGGTACGTACTTTTGTAAATATTCTTTATGTTACGCGCCCTAGTACAATTGTGCTGGGAATATCAAGTGAGAAAAGAGCAAGTCCCACATTAAGTCTGTATCCCCCCTTCTTCCTGATTCCTGAAAGATGGTCCATGGTCCTGCCTTCCATCCGTGTTGCCCACTTCCTCACACCATGTCCTGCCTCGTCCGCCTCCCGTGCTGCTTGTTGGCTGCCCTGAATCGCAAGGTACTAAGCAGGTAGCCCTGTGAGGGGAGGAGGAGGGGGGGAGGAGGGAAGAGTAGGGGGGAGGGGACACGTGAGGATGGGGAAGTCGGGGTAAGAAGTCGACTGGGGAAGAGGCAGTGCAGAATCAGAGTTGTTAAGATAGAGGGGCAGAGAGTTGGGAGGCTGTCATGGCAGACAGTGCAGAGCGACGAAGGTGGAAGGAGGGTGGAGCAGGGCAGAGCAGAGGATGGGCGCTGAAGAAAACATCTTCCGTGCACGGGCGAGATGGCCTCTGCCATGCGGTGACGCAAGGAAGCACACGGGGTGTGAGGGAAGGCAAGAGGCCCGGGGAGGACAGTCACGATGGAGGAAGGGAGGCAGGAGAGGGGGGAGGGGGAGAGAGGGAGGAAAGGTTTGGCAGCGGGGCGGAGGTAAGGTTTGGCAGCGGAGTCCAAGGTGTGGGATGAGCGGGGGTGGAGGCGTGCGGTGTGGTCTCACGGAGGATGGGATGCCGGTGGTGGCGAAGAGCAGCAGCGTGGGCGCCCACAGCGCGCTGTCGCTGCCCACCACGCCAAACAGCGGGTTGCCCGCCGTGTACTCAAAGATCGACCCCACCTGCGCATCGGGCACCGGGGGTTCAGGGTTCAGCGGGGAGCATGGGGACAGCGTCACAACAAAGGGCGCTGAGGCTGTCAATGCATGCAAACTCGCGCTCTCTCTCCCACCCTTATCACCTCGCCTTCAGCCACCTGGCCCCCACGCTTTTCCCGTGCGTCTCCAATCGTGCGTCCGCCCTCGCTGCTCGGGCCACAGTGCTCAAGGCGTTTCAATACCACGGGCAGCACCACGCGAGCTTGCTACCGTCCCCACACCCCACGCATCCCAGCGGCAGTGCGCGCATGCGACGCACCGCGGCGATGGCGACGAGCACGGACGCCACGAGGTACGCCCAGAACGGCACTTCAAATGGCTTCTCCCGCTGCGCCTCGCTGCGCGCCCACGGCGGCAGCTCCGCGTTTCCGGGCTGCGCCCACCCCGGCACCTTCTCCGCGTCCTTCCTCTCGCCCGCTGACCCCGCCTCGTCTTTGCGCTCCCCCGCCGCTAGCACCCGCACGGAGCGCCTTCCACCGCGCGCACTTTGTGCACTCTGGCGGACGGCGGCTCTGGGCTCGCCTTGCGCGGTGGCCCGCGAGAGGGGTGGCGCACGACTGTCCAGATGCAACGCATCTGCTCTTCGGAGCATTGGGCGCGATGGAACGATGCGGTGAGTTGCGAAGAGGCGAGCGCGACGACGTGACAGGAAGCCATGGCGAAAGCGGGAAAGGGCAATTGAAAGCAGTACTGGCGAAGCAGGCAAGCGATGGCAAACATGCGCAATGAACCCCAAGAGCGGGTACTTATGTCGGGATTTTAGGGTTCCAGCGCAGGTATTTGCATCCATCCAGTCTATATCCATCATTCAGCTCATAATCAAATATCATAATCAGGCCCTTAGATTGGTTTTTGGGAGGCTGCTTGCTCAGGTTGCCCATGTGAGAACCCATGTTTTTCAGGGTCGGGTTTTGTGCGTGGCATGTTTTGTCAGGGTTTTGTTTGTTTTTTGTTTTTTTTTTCCTGACCAATCAGGCCTACATGTCAAACATATTTGTGGATGTTTAGTAAACTACATAGGGTTTTCATATAGAGTACAACCCACTAGCTATATACCCCTGTATACTCTCACTCTATTCAACTCTTCTGACTCTGAAATGTATCATGAATAGGTTAGGTCCCCCCCCCACTCACGCTTCCGCCTTAGGTCCTAGCCTGCTCCGTCGCCTAGCGCCTAGAAACCCCAAGAGCCCCTGCCCCGTTGCCTTGCTGGCCCCGCGGCCCCGTTCCCTAGCGCCTAGCCGCCCGTGCCCCCAGCCCCGTCACCCAGCGCCTAGCCACCCCACTGGCCCCACAGGCCCCGTCACCTAGCGCCTAGCACTCGTGGCCCCGATGCCCCCCCACCTAGCGCCTAACCGCCCCGCTGGCCCCGCGGCCCCGTCACCTGCCGCCTAGCCCCCGCGGCCCCGTCACCTAGCGCCTAGCCGCTGTCGCCCCGTCGACCCGTCGCCCAGCGCCTAACCGCCCTGCTGGCCCCGCGGCCGCGTCGCCCCTAGCGTAACCGCCCTACCGCCCCGAGGCCTAGCTGCCCCGTCGCCTAGCCGCCCCGTGGCCTAGCCGCCCCGTGGCCTAGCCGCCCCGTGGCCTAGCCGCCCCGCGGCCTCGTCGTCCAGCCGCCCCGCGGCCCCATCGCTCCGCTGCTCCGCGGCCCCGTCGCCCAGCCGCCCCGCTGCTCCGTCGCCAGCCGCCCGCGGCCTCGTCGCCCCGTTGCTTCGCGGCCCCGTCGCCAGCCGCCCTGCGACCCATCACCCCACTGCTCTGCGGCCCCGTCGCCAGCCGCCCCGCAGCCCGTCGCCCGGCCGCCCCGGGCCCCTTCTCCCAGCTGCTCAGCGCTGTGTTTCCGGTCCCGCCCGCTTCACCGCCCTCTCCACTGTCCTGCACCGCACCCCTCCGTGCTGCACCGCTCAGCACCTGCACCGACTGCACCGCGCCCACCGTACTGCACTGCTCTGCACCGCTATGGCACCGCACAGCACGGCGCCCCACAGCACTCCACCACACTGTACTTACAGCACTCCTCCCCACTGCTCCTTGTCGCTTCGTCCCGCCCTTCACCGCCTGTTTGCGGCTGCAGCGGCCTTCATTACTCGGTGCTGCGCTTTGACGTGGAGGGTCAGCCGGTTTAGTTCGACTCATGGCTCGTCGACCTCCGCCGTCACCTAACTGGTCAGCGGCAGGATGGCCACTCCTTGGCCGTCCACATTGACAGTACGCTCCCCTTGTTAAATTATACATTTGTATATAATTGGTAGGCTTGGTAGGTTTATCGAACTCTGCTGTAGAGGGTACAACTCCCTCCTTGTTATACCTCTCTCTTCCTAGTCTCGCTCCTCTTTTTCTTCTCAACTTGCTCCTTCCTAAACCTCACGCCATTCCATGGCTTCCTCATATCCTAGCTACCTTAGTTTAACATGGTTTCAGAGCAGGCCCCTTTCGCTCGGGCCTTCTCCTCACGCTTCCGCAGCGTACCCCCCCCCCCCCTTCCCGTCACGTCGCGCTGCCCCGTCATGCCGCGCTGGCCCTGTCACTCCGCGCTAGCCCCGTCAAGCCCGCTGGCCCCGTCACGCCGCGCCGGCCCTGTCACGCCGCGCCGGCCCCGTCCCTCCGCGCTGGGCCCCGTCACACCGCGCTGGCCCCGTCACCCCGCGCTGGCCCGTCACTCCGCACCGGCCCTGTCACGTCGCCGTGCCTCAGTGTCGCCACGCCGCCGTGCCGCTGGGTTGTCGTGCCGCCTCGCGCGCTGTGCCGCATGGTCGCCGTGCCGTCGTGCTGCCGTGGTGGCTTCGCCACGCCAGCGCACGGACAGCTGTGGCCAGCTCCTAGTCCTAGGCGCCAGTCGTATCGCCCCCATGCCAGTAAGCATCGCGCCAGCCATGGTGCCTCGCAGAAGATTCGCCGCTCTCCCGCCAGTTATCGCCACGCCACCTATGGCGCGTCATTGAAGATTCACCCCCCCCCCGCCCCCCCCTTCCCCTGCGTCTCCTCTTCCTCCTGCCGTTGCTGCTATCTTCTACCTGGTCGTCGCCATCGCCGTGCCACACCGCCAAGAGCCTTCAGCCATGGCCGTTGCCCGCGCTGGCCTCTCGCCGGGGGATGTCACCATGCCAAGCCCGAGGGGTAGATACCTGGCTGATCTCGAGCATGGGGGTGTAATGGGTTAGGGGGTGTGTGTGTTGGGTGGGCTTGTGACTACCAAGCCTAGGGGGTGTATTAAATTATATAATTTGTTATGTAATTGGTAGGCTTGGTAGGTTTATCGAACTCTACTGTAGAAGGTACAACTACACTAAGAGAAAAAACCGTCCGGATGTTTGGCACTAAGTTGGGTTTTTAGGCTTTGAGACTACTGTATGGTAAACCTGCAAGATGCACGGTGGTACACGTTGGGAGAGGCACAAAGTGGATGCGTTCACATCACTAAGAACTAGAGTAGTACATTGGATCTAACTCATACTCCAAAAGATATACAACGAGTACATCCGGACAGTTTTTTCCCAGGACAAAGAGCAAACTTCCGAACAGCGTTTCTAGTAACTAGTCCACCTACTTTTGGCGTTGATCACCACCTGCACCCTCTTAGGCATGTTATCTACGAGGTTAGTGCAGACCTTGGCATGAGGCTTCTCGCACTCTTCCTGGACCCACCATTTTGCATAAGGGGGTGAACACAAGGAAAATTGCGAAGTATTTGGAGCGTTTGCATAAGTATTGTGCACGAATTCGGATTGAATGTTATCTCAGAGACTAGCCAAGCCGAGGGGTGGCCAAAGATGCGATTAGTTAAATGGTCCCGGCTTATCATGGGTCGTTTTCGTCGTATCGTTCTAGGGTAAAAATCACGAATAGAGTGGCAAAATCTAGCATTCCCACCACGAAACTTAGGGCAACAGAGGCACGGTCGAGTTGAGCATCCTTTCACTGTGTGAACCATGTTAAAAATCCGCGGGTCTAGTGACGGTGCAAGCAGTCGCAGAAACCTCGAATGTTTGGGAAGAATATCTGGATTGAGGTCTGGTGAGGAAAAGGGTCACTCCAGCGCAAACATACTCATGCTCTCCAAAGCCATTCCATGTCATTTTTTCCTGCCTAGGCTTGGAATGGATTGGAGAGCATGGATATGTAGCACTGGAGTGACCCTCTTCTCTACCAGACCTTCAACCCTGATATTCTTCCCAAACAGTTGAGGCTTCTTCAACTGATGCACTGTCACTAGACCCGCGGATTTTAACAATGATTCTAACAATGAAAGGATGCTCAATCGACCGTGCTATGTTACCCTAAGTTCGTGGTGGGAATGCTAGATTTTGCCCACTCTATTCGTGATTTTACCCTAGAACGATACGACGAAAACGACCCATGATAAGCTAGGACCATTTAAGTAATGGCATCTTTGGACACCCCTTGGCTTGGCTAGTCTCAGAGATTACATTCAATCCGAATTCGTGCACAATACTTATGCATACGCTCAAATACTTCGCAATTTTCCTTGTGCTCACCCTCTTATGCAAAATGGTGGGTCCAGGAAGAGTGCAAGAAGCTTCATGCCAAGGTCTGCACTAACCTCGTAGATAACATGCCTAAGAGGGTGCAGGTGGTGATCAACGCCAAAAGTAGGTGGACTAGTTACTAGAAACGCTGTTCGGAAGTTTGCTCTTTGTCCTGGGAAAAAACTGTCCGGATGTACTCATTGTATATCTTTTGGAGTATGAGTTAGATCCAATGTACTACTCTAGTTCTTAGTGATGTGAACGCATCCACTTTGTGCCTCTCCCAACGTGTACCACCGTGCATCTTGCAGGTTTACCATACAGTAGTCTCAAAGCCTAAAAACCCAACTTAGTGCCAAACATCCGGACGGTTTTTTCTCTTAGTGTACCTCCTTGTATGCCTCTCTCTTCCTAGTCTCGTTCCCCTTTTTCCCCTCAACTTTCTCCTTCCTAAACCTCACGCCATTCCATGGCTTCCTCCTACTCCTAGCTACCTTAGTTTAACACCCCTGCCCTGATCCCCCTGTTGCTCTCCCCGCTGACCCCACGTCTGCTGACCGTGAGTCCGTCGCCGTTGCTGCCCTTGCCCGTGCTGTCTAGCTGTCGCATGACGCTGTCGCTCAGCTCGCGATTAGCCAAGCCCTCCCGCTGTCCGAGCGCCCCCGCTTTAAGTCGGTCAGGACAGCGCAGGAGTTCCTAGAGGCTGTTGTCGAGCGTTATTCCACCCCGTCCTCTGCCTCTGCCGGCCGCCTGATCCTTCCCATGCTCTACCCTGATCTCGCGTCTATCCCCACTGTCGCTGACCTGGCCACAAACCTATGCACACTCGACGCTAGCTGGCGCGCTGCCTGCACTGAAACCCAGCTTCGTGTGTTCTAGACCCCTATCTGCTCTACCCTTTACCTACTTGCCACCCGCCTCCCCGACCGCCTTGCCGCTGCCCGCGACCACTTTCTTAGTCTGCACCCCGCTGACCTCACCCTCTCCGATTTTGTCGACACCCTGTCTATCGTAGAGACCCGTCAGCGCTCTATTGCCTAGTCTAGCGGTACTACGCCTATCCCTATCTTTCAGGGTTGTGCTCCCGCCCAGTGCACTAACTCTAACGGTTCTGCGGCTGTAGCTGAGACAACCCTTGCTGGTGAGACCGCTGCTGCGGTGGCCGCAGCGCAGTCCCGTTATGGTAAGGCTCGTCGCCCCAAGGCTGGGCGCGGCGGGGGTAGGGAGAGGGTTTAGGTGGTGGTGGCGGTGGTTCATCCGCTGGCGGTAGTACCGACGAGGGGGCTAGGGCTGGTGCCTCGGAGCAGCAGCCCTAGCGGAAGCAGCAGCAGGCACCACAGCTTGACCAGCAGCAGCAGCAGCAGCAGCAGCAGCTGTAGCAGCAGCAGCAGCAGCAATAGCAGCGGAGGGTCGGCCGTCTCCCGCTTGGGTGGCCTGGCGCTGGTGGTGGTGGTGGTGGTCGCGGTGGTCCTGCGCGTAGCTCGTCGTCGGGTGGTGGTGCGAGTGACGGGCGCTGCCAATACCAGATCCAGACCGATCCTCACCGCGGCCTCGTGTGCGGTAAGACCGATCATACCCCACTCGCTGTTTTAGTCGCCTGGACGACTTGTTTCGTCTCCGCTTCGGCCCGCGCTGGACCTTTTTGATTGGCAGAGTCTGCTCCGCGTGGTGTTAGGATCTTTGATAAGGACATGGATGAGATTAGCTCTGCATTGTATGTACTATATGTCGATGACTCAAGTGTGACTCGTTCCTATTACCCCGTGTTGCCTAGTGTAGGTCTATCCAGTGTGCCTAGTTCAGGCGTAGGACCCTTTGCTTTGTTTAGCCTTGGCTCCACCCTAGCTCCTCCTTCCCTAGCCACCAGTGCCACGCTCTCCTTAACTCTCGACTCTGGCGCGTCTCGGTGTTTCTTTTGGGATCACACTACGCTTACGCCGCTTGCCGTCCCTGTCGCAGTTACCCTTGCAAACCTTTCCATAGGTCTGGTAGTCGCCCATACTTCCACCACTCTCCCCTGTCCGGCAGTTCCTTCAGGCTCTCTTACAGGCCTGCACATCCCTCGTTCTCTCGGAATCTTGTTGGTGTCGGCTGACTTCAGGACCTCAGCGTCACCACTACGTTCCCTTGTCACTAGAGGTACGCTGTCTGTACCGAGGCCGCCACTGGTGCCCCCTCACCATGCTCCCCGAGACCCGGTGTCTGGCCTATTCACGCTGGACACCACATCCCCCTCGGTTGGGACGCCCCCCCAGGTGGCAGCATCTACCCAGGTTGCTGTGGCTTGCTGTGTCGGTCACTTACTCATCCGTTGCTTCTGTGGCACTACGGCTAAGGTCACCCCTCCCTCACACGTCTCCGTCACATGTCTCGGCACGGTCTTGTCTTAGGTCTCCTTGGCAGTGCTTTCGTGCACTCGGTACGTCGAGGGCCAACTCTGCCGTGCCCCTCACTCCTCTTCGTTCCCCCCACCACCACACCATTACAGACCCTGCACATGGGTGTCTGGGCCCCACCCCCGTCCATTACTTCCTCGTAACTTGTCGACGAGTACACTCGCTAACACCACCGTGTTCCCCTGGAGCGGAAGGCCGACGTGCTCGACGTTCTTATCCCGTGGCTTGTCTCTACGCGTGTGCACCGAGGTCTCCCTGTATTGCGTCTTCACTCCAACCATGGTGGCGAGTTCGCCTCTGGCTGCCTTGGTCGCTTCTGTCGTGCGGAGGCATCACCCAGACGTACACCCTGTCGAACTCCTTGCAGCAGAATGGGGTCGTTGAGTGACGCGTAAGTTTGGTCATGGAGGTGGCTCGTACCTCCATGATCCATGCCGGTGCACCCCATTTCTGTGGCCGCACCCTCAGCGGCCGCAGTTCGCCGACCTCCTCTGGACTGGTAACCTGGTGACGCATTTGCGTTTCACATTTGGGGCTGCCTTGCTCACGTTCGTGCCTCTGGTACGGACAAGCCTACTATGTCTTCCTAGGTTTCCCCCTCGACTAGTCTGACTGGCACTTCTACCACCCCCGCCGTCTCACCATTTCTTTCGCTCTCGCGACGTCACCTTTGACGAGTCCGTCTCCTTCTACCACCCTTTACCCACCGTGGTCCCCCGGTAACTCCCCCTCTGTTCCTGGTTCCCCCCCCTCCCCCGGTCGCCCCTGCTCCTCCCCTCCCCGCCCTTCCCCGTCTGGTGTGTCTCACGTCACCCCCCTCCCGTCGGTTGTCCCTGCCGAGGGGTCTGCTGAATCTCGCGGCTTGGCGGAGTCCCTTTCCCTGGCTGTCCCCGCGCCAGTCTCTCCTCCCCTGTCGCCGTCGTTGCCGTCACAGCCGTAGCCGCCACAGCAGCTGCCGTCGCCGCCGCAGCCACAGCCACCGTCGTAACCGCCGCTGAGGTTTGTGCGTTCAGGGGGTGCTGGGGAGCGTGCCGGAATGGGTACTGGAGCGGGTTCCCATTATGGGGGTGCTGGAGTGGGGCTTCCCGGGAGGATGCCGTGGTCCTGCTAGAGGTTCTGGTGTTGGCGTCGCGCAGCAGTCGTCGCCGTCGCCGCCGGTGTCCGCTCTTCGCCTCCTCGGCCTTCCTTCTCCTGACCGCCCGCCGGTGCCTCTTCAGTCGCAACCGCCTCCTCCTCAGCCGGTCTACGGCCCTGTGTTTCCTCCTGTGGACTCTTCTCCGGCTCGGTTTCCCTCCTTGTTCTTCTCGTGTGTCTCCTCCCCTCTCTCCTGATCTGACTCCTCCGTCTCACGTCTGAGCTCGTTGTCCGTCTCGTGCTCGTCCTACCTCCCCTGTTCCGCGTTCTCATTCTATGTTGCTTCGCTCTCACGCGTTTCGTGCTCCTCCGCTCCTCCCGTCTCCTCCTCTGTCCTCGCTCGCTGTGGCCCCACCTCCGTTTTCTGACTTCCTCCATGCCGTGCGTCCCCCTTGTTCCTCGTGTCCTTGTCTCCCTCGTTACCGACCCGTCTGTTCCTGTCTCGAGCCTTGACGCTCTTGTCGCTGCCTCTCACTAACTTCGCTGCTACCTGCTGCCTTGACTACGCCACCGCTCTGGTCTCTGACCCTGCCTGCCCTCCGTCCATCGGAAGTGTGGCTGCCTTGGCAGTGACGTCATAGTGGAAAGATAGTACGAGCTTGCTTTCCTGTCAGAGGCCGCTCCCCATCTCTGTTCCATGCTGCGAGTCCCTGAGGGTTAGCCAGACACCCTTGACATCCCGACCCCTCGCACCTACGTTGAGGCTACCTCGGGACCATTCCGATGCATCACTCAGCGACCCCATTCTGCTGCGCTGAGTCCGGCAGGGTGAACGTCAGGGTGATGCCCTCCACCACGATAGAAGCGACCAAGGACACCGGAGGCAAACTCTCCCCCCACGGTCAGAGTGAAGACGCAGGACAGGGAGACCGTGGTGGACACGCGCAGAGACTAGCCAGGGGATAAGAACGTCAGGCACGTCGGGCCTGCCGCTCCAAGGGAAAAACCGTGGTGTAGCGCGTGTAGTCGTCGACAAGCACGAGGAAGTAACGCTCGCGACGCGGTCCATGGACGGGGGCGGGGCCCCAGACGTCCGTGTGCAAGGGCTGTAGCGGTTCGGTGGTGGGGGGAAAGACGAGGAGTGAGGGGCACGGCGGAGCCGACCCTCGACACAGGGCATGCACGGTGGCGCTGTGGAGGGGGGCAACTCGGGGAACGAACCTGGGAGGCCTAGGACAAGACCGTGCTGTGACATGTGACGGAGACGCGGGAGCACAGGTGACGTAGACGGTGGTGCCACAGGAGGGTCGGGTGAGTAAGCGACCGACACGAGCAGGCCGCTGCAATCTGAGACGACACAGCTACCTGGGGAGGCGTCCGAACTGGGGGGGCGCGGTGTCCAGTGAACAGCCAGACACCGGGTCCCGGGGAACCTAGCGAGGGGAGCACCAGTGGCGGCCTCAGTACAGACAACAAACCTCTCGTGACCAGGGAACGTAGTGGTGACGCCAAGTCCTGGAGGCAGCCAACACCAACTAGATTCCTGGAAAACGAGGGGACGTGCAAGCCTGTAAGCGAGCCCGAAGGAGCGCCGGCAAGGAAGGGTGGTAGAACTACGAGCGACTACCGGACCGGAGAGGGGTCAGCAAGGGAAACCGCAGCAGGAGCAGCAAGCGGGGAAGCATAGTGGAGTCGCGGAGAAACACCGGGAAGCGCCAGAGTCCAGGGTGAAGGTGAGCGCAGCAGTGGCGGCCGGGGTCGAAGCAGCGATGGAGGAACCTAGACTAAACAAGGCAGGAGGTCCTACGCCTGACGCAGCAGGGGGGGCACGACTAGGCACACCTACACTAGGCAACACGGGGTAGTAAGAACCAGTCACACTGAGTCATCAGCATACAACATACAGGGCAGAGCTAAGCTCATCCATGTCCATATCAAAAATCGGAATACTATGGCGAAGCAAGCAGAACCAGTGGGGAGTCGGGACGGGCCGAAGCGAAGACGAAACAGGTCGTCAAGGCAACGGAAGCAGCGAACAGGGGAGTGACCGGTCTTACCGCAAACGGAGCCGCGGCGAGGACCGTCAGGAGTGGTACTGCAGCGCCTGTCACCCGAACTACCACCCGGAGCACACCACGCGCACGTCCACCACCACGTCCACCGCCGCCACCAGCGCCAGGCCACCGGCGGGAGACCACTCGCCCGCCTCTGCTGCTGCGGCTGCTGCGGCTGCTGCGCTGGAGCTGGGCTGCGGTGCGGTGGTGCTGGTCCGGCTGCAACGGCTGCGGCTGCTGGGACGGCTGCTCGGCGACACCAGGGACAGTCCCCTCGTCTGCGCCACCACCAGGCGCCCGACTCCACTACCACCTCCACTTGCACCCCCACCCCCTCCGTGCCTAGCCTTGGGGCGGCGACCCTTCCCCGGATGGAGCTGTGCTGCAGCAGCAGTCTCAGCCACAGCAGCAGAACCGTCGAGAAGGTGCACTGGGCAGGGCACAACCCTGAAATATAGGGAATGGCACAGTACCGCTAGTCTGGCGATAGAGTAGTGGCGGGTCTCTATGGCAGACAGGGTATCGACAAAGTCGGTGAGGGTGAGGTCACCGGGGTGGACGCTAAGGAAGCGTCGCGGGCAGTGGCAAGACGGTCTGGGAGGCGGGTGGCTAGCAGGTAGAGGGCAGAGCAGAGGGGCGGCTGATGGGCTCTAAGCTGGGTCTCAGTGCAGGCAGAGCGCCAGGTCGCGTCTATCGTGCGCAGGTGGGCGGCAAGGTCAGCGACAGTGGGGAAAGATGCAAGGTCAGGGAAAAGCATCGGCAGGATCAGGCGACCTACGGAGGCAGCAGGCGGGGTGGAATAGCGCTGGACAACAGCATCTAGGAACGCCTTCGCAGTCGTGGCTGATAGCAAGCTGCACAACAGCGTCACGCGACAGCCAGACAGAGCGAGCAAGGGCAGCAGCGGCAGCGGACTCATGCTCAGAAGACGAGGGGTCAGTAGGCAGCAAAGCAGGGGGGTCAGGGCAGGGGAGCGTACTGTCAAGGTGGACAGACAGCGAGTGGCCATCCTGCCGCTGACCAGTGAGATGGCGGCGGAGGTCGCAAACAGGCAGGGCGCCGGCTTGGAGGGACGCGACGGCCAGGGGGCCAGCTAGGAGCGGGCGCGAGCGGCCAGAGGGGGCCGGCTAGGGGGGCGCGAACGGCCAGGGCGCCGGCTAGGAGGGGCGCGACGGCCGGGGGCCAGCTAGGAGCGGGCGCAAACGGCCAGGGGGCCGGCTAGGAGCGGGCGCGTCGGCCAGGGGCCAGCTAGGGCGGGCGAACGGCCAGGAGGGCCAGCTAGGGGCAGGCACGAACGGCCAGCGGGCCGGCTAGAAG
>BQMB01001079.1:0-158232 GCA_027943415.1 Closterium sp. NIES-67
ACCCCTGCCCACACAACATCCCCACCTCCCCCCTTCCCCTCGTACCCTTACTCATTCCCAAGTCCATCCTCCTTCCTGTGCCTTTCCCGTCAACCCCATTGAACTCCCTCCCTCCCTCCTTCCTCCGTGTGTCCCCACACCTACCTCCCCCTCACGCAACGCCCCCCCCCTTCTCACCAGGCGGCTTGCAGAACTGCGAGTCCTCCTGCACGCCCACCAGCACGGCACCGGCAGCGCACGTGCAGTTGTACGAGAAACCAGCTGGCGTGCACGACGTGGCGTTGGGGCCACAGGGGTGCGAATCACAGGGGTCTGGGTGGAGGCGACATGGGAGGGTGGGATGGGAGGGTGGGATAAATGAGGCACAGTGTTGCGTAGTGTGATCGGGCTGAGCACAGCAGTGCACGAACGACATAGCACGGGTGCACAATGCAAAGCGCACCAAGGATGCACGTCTGAGAGCCATTCTTGAAGGGACTGACGAGAATGGCCGTGGGATCACACGTGCAGTTGTACCCCGTGGCTGTCTCCGTGCACTCCCCCCACACGCCACAGGGGCCGTCCCGTGTGCCATCATCGCAGTTACCTGGGGGAAGTGGGGCGGGGCGAGAAGAGGAAGAGACAGAGGCATGAGGAGGGGAGGGGAGGGACGAGCCAGAGGGAGTAGAGAATGATCAGAACAGCACCGGCAGGCATGGTGAAACAGGGAGCATGGGATGCAGAGACTGAGGGTAGGGGCGAGTGACCACGATGGTACAGGATGCGGAGCTGGGAATGGTTGAGTTAGAAATGGGTGGGAAATAAAGAACAGTGGGGGATCCAGAGAAGAAGACATTGGAAGGAGAAAACGACAGAAAAGGGGAGACATTGGAGCATTGGAGTAAGGTGTGGGGTTGGGAGTGACTTTGAGAAGCTGGGGGAGGGTGTGACGAGATGGTGCAAGAGCAGAATCAAACCAGAATCGAATGGAGGAGAAATTGAGTTCATTTGTTACGAGACAGAATAATAGATCCGACTCAAAACTCCTGTAGAGAGGCCTTAAAACCCGAGGCCCGGATTGTCCAAAACTTGAGCAGTTGCGCAGGGGGGGAGGGGGGTGGAGGAAAAAAGTTGGATAGCGAACTCGGAAAAGGTTCACCAACCTCCGCGGCCCTAGTAAAAAGTTCGCTACACCACTTCAAGTGTTGAACAAAGCCCCCTTCTTGGGCAATCTGGACTGCCCCCCCTTCAGGTTTTAATCTGACAAGCTAAAAGAGCCTATTATGTGAGCTCTGTAGAACCCTACCATACCATGCGATGATTCTCACAATAAATAAAGCTCCACACACCCACGCCCACCTCCTCCTCCACAAACATCCCACCCCTCACGCCCCCATTCCCAAAACCACCCTCCTTCCTCCGTCCTTCTCTTCAACCCATTGTTGCCCATTTCCTTGTTTCCTCTCACTCACCGGGCGACATGCAGTACGGCTGCCCCTCCTGCGCGCCCACCAGCTCAGTGCCGGCAGCACACGTGCAGTTCCACGACGAGGCACCAAGGCCCGTGCATTCCGTGGCGTTGGGCCCACAGGGGTCCGAATCACAGGGGTCTGGGGTGTAGCGTGCGAGGGTGGAGGTGGCATGGGAGGGTGGGACAGTTGAGGCGTAGTATTGGAGTAGCGAGGTCGGGCGAGCCGGCGGCAAAGGCGGAGTGACACTCACTGGTACTAGTAGGCAGGCGAACAGCGGTGGTCACGCCTGCCACTGCCAGCACGACCAGCAACACGGCGAGAAGCGACAGGCGGGAATCGCAGAGCGGACGACGACGATGGCAATGCGACATCGCTGCTGCTGCTGCTGCTGCCATTTTCGCAAAGTGACCCCTCGGCGAAGGAGAATCCGATGTCGCACGCGGTGTCGCAAGGAGAATCCAATGTCGCACGCGGTGTCGCAAGGAGAATCCAATGTCGCACGCGGTGTCGCAAGGAGAATCCAATGTCGCACGCGGTGTCGCAAGGAGAATCCAATGTCGCACGCGGTGTCGCAAGGAGAATCCAATGTCGCACGCGGTGTCGCAATGAGAATCCAATGTTGCACGCGGTGTCGCACGAAGAATCCAATGTCGCACGCGGTGTCGCAAGGAGAATCCAATGTCGCACGCAGTGTCGCAAGGAGAATCCAACCCGTTGTTAGGATGCGCGAAGGGCCTCGGTTGATACAGATGACGCTCGCACGGGGATTGTGCTGCTCGCTGCTCCTCGGCGAGGCGAAGGGAGAATGAGATGTCGCGCGGAGAGATGCTCGGCACATCCACTTCGTTAAGCAAGTTGCTTGGGTTTGCGCCGAGGCTTTGACGATAGTATGGGCGAAGTGACTCCTATTACAAGACGCGACAGAGACTTCAAATGTGGTGCGCACGAGTAAGAACGACGACGAGCAGACGAGCAGGGAGACGGGGAAGGGGGCGCTAAGGCAGGAGCAAGAAAGCTGTATCTGGTGGTGATATCCGAACGAGCACTCGAAACACAGACACGAGATGGTTGACGAGAAGGCCTAAATCTCTTCTCACGGCTCCTGGTTCCATTTCCGCGACAGTGCGGCTGGCTTGGCGGCTGGTGAAGCCCGTCTCAGACGAAACGACGAAGTGCTTTCCATTGGCCTGGCGTGCGACGCGGGACCAAGAAAGACCGGAGCTGCTGATCCGCGCTGGTCGAATCCTATTACAGCGGGTATGCCATTAGGTCCACGACATTTTACTCCATGTAATACTCCAAGGTCCGAAATTCGATAAGATCGGCCAAGATGTACTCCGTCTGTACGGTATACATCTACTGTGGACTTCGCTAAAAAAGCGCAATAAAACATTGTGACCAATCACGACAGTCGCATAATGTCACCGACCATCGAGTCGCGCAACCCGAATTAGGTGCGATCCCAGCATGCGAATGTCGCCAACCAACCCGCGAGTGCGAGCTCGGAAATTTCTCGTGAACTGTGCTTGGAATTGCCCGGCCAATACGCGCTTCCCCGGCCAATACGCGCTTGCCAGGTTACCAGCGCGTATTGGCCGGGCAATTCCAAGCACAGTTCACGAGAAATTTCCGAGCTCGCACTCGCGGGTTGGTTGGCGACATTCGCATGCTGGGATCGCACCCAATTCGGGTGGCGCGACTCGATGGTCGGTGACATCATGCGACTGTCGTGATTGGTCACAATGTTTTATTGCGCTTTTTTAGCGAAGTCAACAGTAGATGTATACCGTACAGACGGAGTACATCGTGGCCGATCTTATCGAATTTCGGACCTTGGAGTATTACATGGAGTAAAATGTCGTGGACCTAATTGTCAGAAACTAGCTTAGCTAGGAAGCCATAGAATGGCACAAGGTTTAGCTAGGAGCTAGGAGGAGCCATGAGAATGGCGAGAGGTTTTAGGTGCTAGGAAAGTTGAGGAGAGGAAAAGATGTTGGATTAGAAGAGAGGGGAGTACAAGGAGGGGTTTGTACCCCCTACAGAAAGGTTCAGTAACAACCTACCAAGCCTATATAAATTATAACTTATATAATTTTAACACACCCCCTAGGCTTGGTAGTCACACACCCACACACACCCACACCCCCTAACCTAGCACCCCCATTCCAGCCACAGTGACAGCGACTCTAGGTCGGTCGACCCCACGGCGCGTGAGGCGGCGACGTCGACCGCAGGGGCTGCGGCGGCGACGGCGGCAGCGGCGGCAGTGTCGACAGCGGCGGCGGCGGCGGCGTGCGGCTGCGTGGCCCCGACGCAAGCGGCGACAGCGGCGGCGGCGGCGGCTTCGACAACAGCGGCAGCGGCGGCGGCACCCGCACCTCTCGGTGACGTGGCCTGGCCCCGCGACTGTGGGACGGCCGGCGGGAGTCAGCCGTCGTCTGCGGAATGGAAGAGGGCGCAGGGGAAGGAGGGGGGGTGGGGGGGGGGGGCGGCGCCACAGGCTGACATGCGGGCGGCCGGTCTAGCGGCGCCACAAGCGTCACGCGGCCGGCTGCAGCCCGACGACGCCGTCATGGAGCGGCGTCGATGCCGCAGCGGGGCGTCGACGCTGCGACGGCAGCACGACGTCGCTGGTACGCCGACTGCGCGCTGTCGCGTAGACGCCGCGGCAGCGTGACGGCGCCGTCACGTCGCGACAGCAACTTGACGCGACGGCGGAGCTGCGGCACGACGGCGCGGCCACAGCAGCTGGACGCGGGCGCCATGGACGTCGACAGCGGCGCCGCGGCACGACGACGCGGCCACAGCAGCTTGACGCGGCCGCCATGGCAGCGCGAGATAGAGAGAGAAACGAGCACGCAGCGGAAACGCGAGGAGCAGGCCCACACGGAACGAACTGCTCTAATACCATGTCAGAAACTAGCTTAGCTAGGAAGCCATAGAATGGCACAAGGTTTAGCTAGGAGCTAGGAGGAGCCATGAGAATGGCGAGAGGTTTTAGGTGCTAGGAAAGTTGAGGAGAGGAAAAGATGTTGGATTAGAAGAGAGGGGAGTACAAGGAGGGGTTTGTACCCCCTACAGAAAGGTTCAGTAACAACCTACCAAGCCTATATAAATTATAACTTATATAATTTTAACACTAATGGCATACCCGCTGTAGTGCTCCTTGCTATCCACACGCTCATACAGTCTGTTACAGTCTGCTCACAGGCAGTACACTTGTTTTCCTATTTAGTTCCACGTTTTTTGCACGCGGCTTGAGCCTGTAAGCAGGTAATTGTAAAACACGGGCAAACGGGAGCTTGAAGGGGAAATCCCACAGTACGCTATGACACTTGGTTACAAAATCTCGTTCATGCACTAGATTGGTTGCCTGCGCGACGTTCCAGCCTTGAATCTTGCAATAGTTGAAATACAATTTAGTAGTTCGTTATCGTTCAGACTGCAGCCAATCAGGTTCAGTTTCAACGCGAGTCATGCTGAGAACCTGGTAGGTGAGATTGCAATTTGGACTGTTCGAGGTGAGACCATAGAGGCGAAAAGTGTCAACTTATACATATTATCTATGTAGAAGTTATAGGCTAGACTGAGGTATGCTTCTAGTGAGTACAACCAACTAGTATTTGTTCTAGGTTTCCACCTCTAGTAATCATTCGTTTCTACGTTAACATGGTATCACGCTTAGGTTAGGATCCCCCCGCCTACCGCTTCCGCCCGTCGCGCCTCCTAGGCCCCGTCGCGCCCCCTAGGCCCCGTCGCGCCCCCCCTGGGCCCCGTCGCGCTCGTTAGGCCCCGTCGCGCCCCCCCTGGGCCCCGTCGTGCCCACTGGGTCCCGTCGCGACCCCTAGGCCCTAACGCGCCCCCGCTGGGCCCCGTTGCGCCTCCTAGGCCCCGTCGCGCCCCCCATGGGCCCCGTCGAGCCCGCTGAGCCCCGTCGTGCCTCCTAGGCATCGTCGCGCCTCCTAAGCCCCGTCGCGTCCCCCCCCTCTGGGCCCCGTCGCGCCCGTTCGGCCCCGTCGCGCCCCTCCTAGGCCCCGTCGCGCCCGCTGGGCCCCTTCGCGCTTCCTAGGCCCCGTCGCGCCTGCTAGGCCCCGTCGCGCCCCCCTGGGCCCCGTCGCGCCCGTTAGGCCCCGTCGCGGCCCCCTGGGCCCCGTCGTGCCCGCTGGTCCCCGTCGCGACTCCTCGGCCCCGTCGCGCCCCCCCTGGGCCCCGTCGTGCCCGCTGGGCCCCGTCGCGCCCCTTAGGCCCCGTCGCGCCCGCTGGCCCCTGTCGCGCCTGCTGTTAGCGCTCGCCCGCCTGGCCTCCTCCTAGTGCCGCTCGGCCTCCTCCTAGTGCCGCCCGGCCTCCTCCTAGTGCCGCCCGGCCCCTTCCTAGCGCCGCCCGGCCTCTCCTCAGCGCTGCCCGGCCCCTCCTCGTGCCCGACCGGCCCCAGCAGCACCAGCCTGGCCCTTCCCAGCACCAGCCCGGCCCTAGAGCACCTGCCCGCCTCCCCTGCTCGGCCTGCCGTGTCCTCTCGGGCCCTGTGTCTTCTGCTTGCCTGCGCTGGGACGCCTAGCTGCTGCCCTACTGGAGAGTGCTGCCGCCGTGTCCCCGCGCCGCTGTGCTCCTGTGCCGCTGAGGAGCTGTGCTGCTGTGCCGCTTTGTCGCTGAGGAGCTGTGCCGCTGACCCTGCACGATGGCTGACTTTGTGCTCCGCCTGGACGCTGAGGGCCACGCGGTTGACTTCGCCGCCTGGCTCTCCGATCTTCGCCGCCAGCTTACAGGTCAGCGCCAGGATGGCCACTCTCTGGTTGTCCATGCTGATGGCTTGCTCCCCCGTCCCCCTGCACCTACTCCCCTCCCTGCTGACCCCTCCTCTGATGACCGTGAGGCTTTCTCTACTACTGCGCTAGCCTGTGCGGTCTGGGACTCACGCGATGCAGTAGCTCAGGTTGCTATTAGTCACGCCCTCCCTGTGTCTGAGCGCTCGCGTTTTGCTACTGTTGAAACGGCCAAAACTTATTTAGACGCCGTTATTGCTCGCTATTCCACCCCTGCCTCCGCTTCTGCTGGCCGCTTGCTCTTTCCGATGCTGTTCCCAGACCTGGCTGCCTTCCCTACTGTCGCAGATTTTGCCACTCATTTGCGTGCCCTAGAGACTCGCTATCGCACTGCCAGCACTGCTGCCCAGCTCACTGCGCTCCCCCCTCCTTTCTGCATGACGCTCTATTTTATCGCTATGCGCCTGCCAGACCGCCTCGCTAGTGCTCGCGACCACTTTCTTAGCCAGCACCCGGGTGACCTCACCCTGACCGCCTTTGTCGACACCCTCACTGAGATCGAGACTCGCCAGCGCACTATCGCTCAGTCGAGCGGTGCGCCGGCAGTCTCTATCTTTCACGGTTGTGCCCCATCCCCGTGCACGTTCACTGACGTTTCGGCTGCGGTCGCCACGGCGACCCCTCTTACCGAGACGGCTGCTGCTGTCCACCCGCAGCAGCGCTCGCGTCGCGGTGGCCGTGGCCGCCAGGGAGGTAGGGGTGGTGACGCAGGTGGTAGTGGTCGTGGTGGTGGTGACGGTAGTCCGCCTGAGGGGACTACCACCGGTGGGCAGGAGCAGCAGTCCCAGCAGCAGCAGGACCAGCCCCAGCCGCAGCCGCCGTCCCAGCAGCACCCGCCGCAGCCGTGGGCTCGTCTCCCGCCTGGTTGGCCCGGCACCTCCGGAGGCGGTGGCCGTGGTGGCGGCCCGCGCAGCTTGGCGTCTACCAGCGGCTCCAGTGCTGTGACCTGCCAGTACCAGCTTCAGACCGGGCCTCTCCGCGGCACTCTGTGCCGCCGCCCGCACCCGACCGCCCACTGTTTCCGCCGCCTCGACGATCTTTTTCGTCGTCGCTTTGGCCCGGCCCCGGACCTCCCTGACTGGCACAGCCTGCTCCGCCAGGGCGTGCCGATCTTTGAGTTAGACATGGATCAGATAGGTGCTGCTTTGCATGCTTTGTATGCTGACGCTTCTAGTGTTGATGGATCTTACTACCATGTGTACTCTAGTTTAGGTGTTTCACCCTTGTGTAGCTTAGCTTCCCCTGCTGCGACAGGCGTAGGATTGCCTAGGTTGCCTAGTCTAGTCGCTGCACCGGCTCTGTCCGCGGCCTCCGCCACTGCGTCGCTGTCCTTCACTCTCGACTCTGGTGCTTCTGCCTGCTTCTTCCGCGACCGTTCCACGCTCACGCCGCTTGCTGCACCTGCTGTTGTCTCTCTCGCTGACCCCTCTGCGGGTCCGGTCGTCGCGCGCAGTTCTACGTCCCTTCCTTGTCCGGCAGTTCCCTCGGGCTCCCTTACTGGCCTCCACGTTCCCTCGTTCTCCAGGAACCTGGTTGGTGTCGGCTGTCTCCAGGACCTCGGCGTCACCACCACGTTCCCCGGGCACGAGCGGTTCGCTGTCTGTTCTGAGGCTGTCTCAGGTTCCCCCCTTGCGACGTTCCCCCGGGACCCGGTGTCCGGTCTGTTTACCCTACACACCGCTTCCCCCCCGGTTGGTGCGTCCTCCCAGGTCGCTGCAGCTTGCTCGTGTCGGTCCCTCACTCACCCCTCCCTTCTCTGGCACCACCGCTTAGGTCACCCTGCTCTCCCGCGTCTGCGTCACATGTCCCAGCACGGTCTTGTCTTAGGTCTCCCCGCGTCGCTCCCTGCCCTTCCTCCCTCGACTGCGCCACCGTGCACGCCTTGCGTCGAGGGTCGGCTCCGCCGTGCTCCTCACTCCTCCTCGCTGCGTCCTGCTACTGCCCCCCTTCAGACCCTGCACTTGGACGTTTGGGGCCCTGCCCCCGTCCCCGGACCGCGCGGTGAGCGCTACTTCCTTGTGCTCGTTGACGACTACACGCGCTACACCACGGTGTTTCCCCTGGAGCGGAAGGCCGACGTGCCCGACGTTCTTCTCCCGTGGGTTGTAGCTGCGCGTCTCCACCGCGGTCTCCCCGTGTTGTGTCTCCACTCCGACCGTGGCGGCGAGTTCGCCTCTGGTCGGCTTGGACAGTTCTGTCGTGCGGAGGGCATCACCCAGTCGTACACGTTGCCGGACTCGCCACAGCAGAATGGGGTTGCTGAGCGCCGCATCGGCTTGGTCATGGAGGTCGCCCGTACCTCCATGATCCATGCCGATGCCCCCCATTTTCTGTGGCCGTTCGCTGTTCGCTACGCGGCTCACCAGCTTAACCTGTGGCCACGCTCCCAGCGGCCGCAGGTTTCGCCGACCCTCCTTTGGACCGGGTCCCCCGGTGACGCGTCTGCGTTCCACGTCTGGGGCTGCCTTGCTCACGTTCGTGCCTCTGGCACGGACAAGCTCACTGCCCGCACTGTCCCCTGTGTCTTCCTCGGTTTCCCCCTGGACTCGTCTGACTGGCTTTTCTACCACCCGCCGTCTCACCGCTTCCTCCACTCTCGTGACGTCACCTTTGACGAGTCCGTCTCCTTCTACCGCCGCTTCCCTCACCGAGGTCTCCCAGTTGCCCCCCCCTTTTCCTTGCTCCCTCTCCCCCGGTAGCCCCTGCCCCTCTCCCGCCTCGTCCTGCCCCGTCTGGTGTCTCCCACGTCACTCCCCTCCCGTCGGTTGTCCCCGTTGAGGAGTCTGCTGACTCTGGTGGTACCCCCGGTCCGTCCTTGCCGCGTCCCCCTTCCCCAGTGCCTCCGCCCCCACTGTCGCAGTCGCCGACCCCGCTGCCGCCGCCGTCGCCGTCGCCGCCGCAGCCGTCGCCGCTGTCGCCGCCACTGCCGCCGTTGCTCTCGGCCCCTGGGGGTGCTGGTGTGGAGGAGGGTGTTCGTCCTGCGGCTTCTGGGGGTGCCGCTGGTGTTGGAGGGGGTTCTCGCTCTTGGGGTGTTGGTTCTGGGGGTGCTGCTGTTGAGTGTTCTGCCGACGGTCGTTCTGCCTCTGCTGGTCCGAGAGTTCCGGCCCAGCCGTCGCCGCCGGTTTCCGCTCTCCGCCTGCTCGGCCTTCCCTCCCCGGACCGCGCGCCGGTGTCTCCCCCACCGCCTCCTGACCTCCCTGTCTACGGTCCTGTGTTCCCGCCACCAGACTCGTCTCCGGCCCGTCTTCCTCCTCGTTCCCCTCCTGTGTCTCCTCCGCTGTCCCCTGACCCTACCCCTCCGTCTCACGTTTGGGCTCGCCGTCCCTCCCGTGCTCGTCCCGTCTCTCCTGTCCTGCCCACCCACCCTATGTTGCTCCGTTCCCACTCATCTCGTCCTCCCCTCCTCCCGTCCCCTCCTCCCTCGTCCCTTGCTGTTGCACCTCCTCCGTTCTCTGACTACCTCCGTGCTGCTCGTCCCCTTGTCCCTCGGGTCCTTGCCTCTCTTGTTACCGACCCTGCTGTTCCTGTCTCGCGCCTTGACGCGCTTGTCGCTGCTGTCGCTGACTTCGCTTCTACCCGCCGCCTTGACTACGCTACCGCTCTGGTCTCTGACCCTGCCCGTCCTCTGTCCGTCGGGGGTGCTCCTGCCCTTGGCAGTGACGTCCTAGAGGACAGGCAGTACGAGCTGGCTTTCCTTTCCGAGGCTGCTCCCCATCTCTGCTCCATGCTGTTAGTCCCTGAGGGTGACCCAGACGCCTTCGACATCCCGACCCCTCGCACCTACGCTGAGGCCACCTCGGGACCTTGGGCCTCTCAGTGGATAGCTGCCATGGAGCAGGAGATGGCATCTTGGAGATCCACCGGCACTTACGTCGACGCAGTTCCCCCGCCTGGGGTGAACGTAGTCGATGGTCGGTGGCTCTTCAAGGTGAAGCGCCCCCCTGGAGAGCCGCCTGTCTTCAAGGCGCGCTACGTGGCCAGAGGTTTCAGTCACCGCGAGGGAGTTGACTTCTTCCAGACCTTCGCCCCGACCCCGAAGATGACCACTCTTCGGGCGCTGCTACACGTAGCAGCACAGCGTGACTACGAGCTTCACTCTCTCGACTTCTCTACTGCCTTTCTTCAGGGCAGCCTACACGAGCAGGTCTACCTGCGCCGACCACAGGGCTTCACTGGTACCTTCCCTCTTGGGACCCAGTGGCTTCTCAGGCGCCCGGTCTACGGCCTGCGTCAGGCTCCCCGCGAGTGGCACGACACGCTACGTGCCACGTTAGCAGACCTGCAGTTCTTTCCGTCCTCTGCTGACCCTTCACTGTTTGTGCGTTCCGGCCAGACTCCGTTCTACATCCTTGTCTACGTAGACGACCTGGTCTTCGCTACTCCTGACAGGGACGCACTGGCCTCTGTGAAGGCTGAGCTGCTGAAGAGACACACCTGCACTGACCTTGGAGAGCTGCGTCGCTATCTTGGCCTGCAGATCTCTAGGGACAGAGCAGCACGCACCATCACTCTGACCCAGTCACACTTGGTGCGTCAGGTCCTTCAGAGGTTCGGTCTTCAGTTCTCCTCCGCACAGCCCACACCTCTACCCGTAGACCATGGGCTCTCTGCTCCCGTTCCTGAGGAGCCAGTAGAGCCCAGTGGCCCCTACGCAGAGCTGGTGGGTTGCCTCATGTACCTGATGACTTGCACTCGCCCAGATCTCGCATACCCTCTCAGCATCCTGGCTCGCTTTGTGGCTACAGGCAGACACCGACCTCAGCACTGGTCTGCCGCTAAGAGGGTTTTGCGTTATCTTGCTAGTACATCAGGCATGGGGTTAGTGCTAGGAGGACGCAGGCCAGTGGTCCTTACTGGGCACACAGACGCTTCTTGGGCAGACGACGCTGAGACGCTCAGGTCGTCGCAGGGCTACTGTTTTAGCCTTGGTTCGGGTGCTATCTCTTGGAGATCCACTCGCTCGTCGTCTGTGGCTCAGTCTAGCTGTGAGGCTGAGATCTACGCTGGTGCCATGGCGGCACAGGAGCTCCGCTGGCTGACCTTCTTGCTCACAGACTTAGGTGAGCGGCCTAGCTCTGCCCCGGTCCTGTACGCTGACAACAGGGCCATGATACTCCTGTGTCAGGAGCCTCGGCTTGAGGGCAGAGCGAAGCATATCCAGCTGCGGTACTTCCTCCTGCGCGAGCTACAGCAGCGCCGCCAGGCCCGCGTAGTTCACTTGGCCTCAGGTGCCAACACAGCTGATATCTTTACTAAGGCGCTTGCGCCTAAAGATCATCAGCGGCACTGTGTACAGCTTGGTCTTGTTCCTATAGCTGCTCCCCTGTTAGGATCTTGATTGTGTACTCTCTATTATATATGCTTGTCAGACTGGCCTTGTGGCCTTACCTCCAGTGGCTGGACTAGTAGTGCCACCCTGGCTTGCTTCAGTTTTGGTTGTATTCTTGCTGACTGGTCTCCAGACCCCTGCCTCAGTGGTTGGACTAGTAGTGCCGCCCTGAGCTGTTTGTTTCTTGTTTAGTTTCACCCCTTGTCTAGCCTAGGGGGTGTGTCAACTTATACATATTATCTATGTAGAAGTTATAGGCTAGACTGAGGTATGCTTCTAGTGAGTACAACCAACTAGTATTTGTTCTAGGTTTCCACCTCTAGTAATCATTCGTTTCTACGTTAACAAAAAGGTGTAGTGAGTGACTCGTGAGGCAGCGCAGCAAGCAACACAACAAAACAGAAGCCTCTGCACTGCTGCTTTTGCTGGGCAAGGAAAACGCGATAGAAAACGTCCTGCAACTAGGAGGGGGAAAAAGATATAGTAAATAATTGACATCAAGCGTATTTCGCAATTATCATTGCATATATTAAAGCTACTTTCGGGGAGGAAGGAATACGCGACATAAAATGTCTAACAACTAGGAGGGGACAAATTACATATATTGAACAAGAATAAAGCCAACATGACTATTTGGGATGAAAGGTGCAGTATGGTGGCTATGGTCATCCGTAGGCCGCTAAGAACAATGCTGGGTGGTGAGGAACAGTGCTGACAGTGAGAAACGGTGCTGCAGTGATCGCAGGGATGTAAGAGGCCTGAGGGCACTAAAGCAGGACCTAACAGCGCTCAGGCTAGTGTGCTCCCAGCTGGATAACAGCGGTGGACGGCCGGTTGAATTGGAAACGGAGTTTACGAGTGCGCGACGCGACCAGCTTGAAGACAGATGCTTGCTGCCATGTCCAGTGGAGACGCCTAAAAGAACGGTATCGAAAATTTCCCACAGGAATATTGCTGTTGAAGGGGGGAAAGAATGCACACAGTGCAGTGAGGGAGGCACACTTTAGTGAGGGAAGACATACTCAAGTGAGCGAAGACACACTCAAGTGAGGGAAGACACACTCAAGTGAGAGAAGACACTCAAGTGAGAGAAGACACACTCAAGTGAGAGAAGACACACTCAAGTGAGGGATGATACTCTCACGTAAGGGAAGATTCACTCAAGAGAGGAAAGACCCATTCAAGTGAAGGAATACACACTCAAGTGGGGGAAGACACTCTCAAGTGAGGGAAGATACACTCAAGTGAGGAAAGATTCACTCAAGTGAGGGAAGACCCATTCAAGTGAGAGAAGACACACTCAGGTGAGAGTCGACACACTCAAGTGGGGGAAGACATACTCAAGTGAAGGAAACCACACACAAGTGAGGGTAAACACACTCAAGTGAGAGAAGGCATTCGCAAGTGAGAGAAGACACACTCAAGTGAGGGAAGGCACACTCAAGTGAGAGAAGACGCATTCAAGTGAGAGAAGAGTTAGTCATGTGAGGGAAGACACACTCAATTGAGGGAAGACACACTCAAGTGAGGGAAGACACACTCAAGTGAGGAAAGATTCACTCAAGTGAGGGAAGACCCATTCAAGTGAGAGAAGACACACTCAGGTGAGAGTCGACACACTCAAGGGAGAGTCGACACACTCAAGTGGGGGAAGAGACACTCAAGTGAGGGAAGACACTCTTACGTGAGGGAAGACACACTCAAGTGATGGAAACCACACACAAGTGAGAGTAAACACACTCAAGTGAGAGAAGGCACTCGCAAGTGAGAGAAGACACACTCAAGTGAGGGAAGACGCATTCAAGTGAGAGGAGAGTTAGTCATGTGAGGGAAGACACACTCAAGTGAGGGAAGCCACACTCAAGTGAGGGAAGACATACTCAAGTTAGGGAAGATACTCTCACGTGAGGGAAGATTCACTCAAGTGAGGAAAGACCCATTCAAGTGAGAGAAGACACACTCAGGTGAGAGTCGACACACTCAAGTGGGGGAAGACACTCAAGTGAGGGAAGACACACTCAAGTGAGAGAAGACACACTCAAGTGAGGAAAGACACACTCAAATGAGGGAAGACACACTCAAGTGGGGGAAGACACACTCAAGTGAGGAAAGACACACTCAAGTAAGGAATGACACACTCAAGTGAGGGAAGACACACTCAAGTGAGAGAAGACACACTCAAGTGAGGAAAGACACACTCAAATGAGGGAAGACACACTCAAGTGGGGGAAGACACACTCAAGTGAGGAAAGACACACTCAAGTGAGAAAAGATTCACTCAAGTGAGGGAAGACCCATTCAAGTGAGAGAAGACACACTCAGGTGAGAGTCGACACACTCAAGTGAGGGAAGACACACTCAAGTGAGAAAAGACACACTCAAGTGAGAGAAGATATAGCTTTAAACAATATATATTGATCACTTGAGAGAGAAAGAAAAGCAGAGGGGTGTGGGGGGAATGAAGCAATGCTATGAAAGCGGTCAGCACAAAGTACAAGGACTCACGCTGCACCCAACGTCGTGATGCCGGGCCTGGACAAGGGATAGATTGTTGTGGTCTTTGTACGACAGGACGCATTGTGATATACTTCAATGAACTTGCAGTCGCCCCTTCCATCTGGGGCCCCGTCGACGCGCACATAAGACCGGACAACCCAAAGAGTTCCTGGAGGGACATCAGCGCAGCCAGCGTAGTTGAGGCGGAAGGTGCGCATGCGAGTGTCGTAGCGGAAGTTGGGCTTGGCGGAGAAGGTGTAGCTGGTGGACGATATAGTGGACCTGGTGGAATTTTCTAGAGCCACGTAGGTAGAATGACGTAGATAGAGATTTAGAGAGCGAAAGAGAACAGGAGAGGTGCCATTGCACTTAGGTCCTGATGCAAACACCTTTATTAAACCCACAATGTAACCAATAATTGTGGTACCATAAAGTGGAGGGCCAGAGGCAACAAGGGGCATTGGCGCCTGGGCTACAGCATGGGAGGTCATACCTTGGAGGCAGCGATTGCCCGACCTGATGTAGCCAGGACTACAGGCACAATATGGAGCAGTGGTATGAGGAACAAGGGTGCATATGGCGCCCCTAGGGCATCCTCTAGATATCTGGAGCCCTGATGACATCATAGTCAAGGGAGCGGGTGGTGTAACACGGATGGTGTTAGGAAAGGCAGCATATTTTCAACGGCCCTAGAGCATACAGCCAGCAAACCGGAATACAGAGTGACACAGGTGGGCGCAAAGTAGCGGTACTGCAAGGAGTGGTGCTGCAAGGAGCGGTGCTGCAAGGAGTGGTGCTGCAAGGAGTGGTGCTGCAAGGAGTGGTGCAGGTGGAAACAAGACAGCGAAAGTGGTTCATTAAGAAGAAAAGGTACACCATCAGAGAACTAACTTCCACATACCCACGCAACGATGGTTTTTCTTTTCGTAGCCCACTTGCATTGACAGAATGCTCTGCCTTGGGCATCCTTGGAACACACAACTCTTGAGAACACACGCATCTGAAGGGAGGGACAGAGAGCAGTGAACTAGAAAGTCAGACATGTACCTCTGAGCGAAGTAGGGAGTGATAGCAACAGTCACCGTAAAAGGCACGCCGGACAAGGGAGTTGATAGCAGTTGAGAGCAACGACGCGAGTTGAGAGCGAGAAAGAGCGTGAGCACAAATTTGAGACCTGAGAACTTGTACGTGTGTATGAAAGACAGAAAGGTCAAATCAAAACAGCGAAGGTGTTTTTTTATCAAAGCAAAGGCCCAGCACATATCCACACAAGTGTATAGTCTCTTTGTGTAGCTCACGTTGCATTGACACAGTGCTTCGTCTTGGGCGTCCTTGAAACAGGTGGAACTGGAAGAATCGCATCTCTTGAGAACACACGCATCTGAAGGGAGGTACGGAGAGCAGTGAACAAAAGAGTCAGGCATGTACAAAGAGAGACAGCGAGCGGGGGGGATCATGCGCATTGCACCAGGGACGACTGAGCAGAAGCACCAAGGACTCGCGCATGATCATGCGCATTGCACACGCCACCAGGAGCATGGATGCATGGATGCATAGCCTCATGGCCATGGATGCATGGCCTCATGGCCATGGATTCATGCCTTAGAGCACACACGCACCAACGCAATTGCCCTGTGCGTCCGCCTCCTCCCCCAGCTTGCACCTGCCGCCAGTCGCCAGGTCACCCGCAGCAACAGTGGGCACACACACTATGAGGGGGCGACATGCAGTTTGGGCGGGTGGGTGGGTGGGGCTGAAGGGTCCGAGGAGTGGGTAAAGGGAGCAACGACTACTCGTTGGGGGGTAAAGAGGGGGGAGAGGGGGGGGGAGGAGATAGGGGTAACAGGACGTGGGGAAGGGAAGGGAGCGAAGGTAATGCAAAGTCGGAGGTTCTACAGCGGGCATGCAATGAGCGAGAGAGAGAGAGAGAGAGAGAGAGAGAGAGAGAGAGAGAGAGAGAGAGAGAGAGAGAGAGAGAGAGAGAGAGAGAGAGAGAGAGACAGAGAGCCCATGGTATATAAGGCTCTTCCACCCATCCTAGAGTTCATTATTTAGTTTCGAGTTGAGTTCTTCATCCGGTCCCTGCAGCGGCGCTCGCGCCGGCGGCCTTCGGCCGCCGTCGCTCGCGGCGCGGCCTCCGGCCGCGCAGGAGGGCAGAGAAGGAGGGAGTGGGGACAGGGATCCACTCCAAAACCAGGGACATTACAGCAAACAAGCATGCCTCCAAAGGGGGCTACAACCTAGCAAATAGCCTATGGCTACGGCGCCACCCACAGCGCACGATGGCGGGGACCTGGCCTACACGCCAGACAACCGCCCACCTACTACACCTCCAAAGCCGACGGCGGGACAAGGGCCCCGGCCCGACTCTCCAAAGCCGGAAGCACCGCCGCGCAAGCGGCCAAGATCGTCGGGCGCTGATTCGCCACGAGCGACCGATTCAACTCATCAACGGCGCGAGGAGCGGGATCCAGCTCCCCCGCCTCTGCTCCTGGCGGCAACCCATAGGCCAGCCGCCAGAGGAGTAGCGACGCGGCCTCCATCGCGCGTCGCTGCTGGCGGCGAGACATCGCGGGCCGCCACAATCGTCCCGCCTCTGGTTTCCGTGGAGGCGCCTGCAGCGGCGGTGGGCGGAGACAATCCAGCACCTCCGCCACCGCGCCAATACATGCGACGACGCCGGCCATCGCCTCAACTGGCGAGAACGGGTGCGGCGACGCCAGGCGGACATGCGGACGAGGAATCGGCGGCGGGTCGCCGAGCACATCCACTGGTGTCGGCGGCATACCCCGCCCCACCCGCAAACCCGACCCCTAAGGACGACCGGAGAGAGGAGGCGAGCGGTCCTTTCGTCTTCCGGGCACTACGGTCGGAGGCGACCCTGCCCGAGAGCCCACCGCGGCGCCCCCGCGGGGACGCTTCATCGGACGAAACGGCAGTGGCAGAGACCCCGCGGACACGCCCTGACCCGATACGACATCGTGTCCGACAGCGGCTGGTGGTCCCGCTGGCGACTTTGGAGGAAGCAGAGGAGGCGGTTGGAGGACCCTGCGGGGAGGGGAGTCGGGACCACCGGCGAACCCCCTCGACGGAGGGGGAGCCAGAGGGGCCGGGGGGACTGGAAGGGGCGACGGCGGAAGGGGCGACAACGGAAGCCGAGACGGAGAAGGAAAGCGCTCTCGTCCAATCGCGGGCGCAGGCGCAGGCGACGGCGGAGAACACGCGACCCGATCGCCAACAGCGGACCGAGGCAGCCGCAGTAGCTGCTCGAGAGCGCTCGCGATCGCTGCCACCTGGACCTGCTGCTGCCGAAACTCCAAGCGCAGTTGAGACGTTGGCGACAGAGCCAGCGGGACGCCGGAAGGAGAACCCACCGGCGACGGGGACGCTTCCGCCTCACGTAGGGGCAGGCGCGAGGGGGAGAAGAGCAACCCCTGCGTCATCTCTAGCGCAGCCGGAAAGAAGCAGAGCCCCGCACACGCGAGCCACGGCCCGCGCAAGTACAACCGCGGCCCCGGGGGGGGAGCGGGTGAGAAGCACAACCCGAGGGCACAGAGGAACGAGGGGCGGACGAGGGCTCGGGCGAGCGTCGACAGGCGCTGCAACCTTCCGCGGCGTCGCCGCGCATCTAGAACGCGAAGATCGGCGCCAGGGAGCACACCCAGCCGCTGCAGCAGCCAACGCTAATGGAGCGACGGAGTCAGAAGCAGGCGGGGGCGGAGGGACGGGCCGAGAGACAGAAAATTGGCTAAGTGCCGACACTCCATTTGCAGACACACCAGGAGGAGGAGCTATGCGGGGAGCAGTGGAAGGAAACATGGAGGGGGCTGATGACGAGGACTTTGAAATTCAACACGCAAACGACCCCACTTATACCCCTCCAATCGGGGTAAACTGGGAAGGCGCCCCAGACGAGGGAGATTTGGAGGACCCCCCCGCCCGAGACGCAAATGTGCGACCCGGCCAATCCAACCGGCGAGCCGCCACATCCAACACCCGCCGCGGCTCGACAGTCGCCCACAGACCCACCCCTGCAGCGCGGGTACAATCCCCTCTGGCGTTGGCGAAGAACGACGAACTCTTCGCCAAAGTGTGCGACTGGGACATGACCGTGCTCCGCGACTCCAGGCTCCCACCCCTGGCACGTCACCTACCGCGCGAAATCCTGGCAGAGTTCGCGTCCTGCCTGCTGACACCGCTGCTACACCTTGCGCGTAACAGGGACAGCAGAGGAGGTTGGCGCTTGTTACTCCTCCTCCCTCGCCTGACACTCGCAACCACGTCGACGAGGAAGCCGGACTGGGATGGAATGTTACGACGCTGTCGCAAATTCGCCACAGGCGCCTGGGAGTCACTGTACGCCGAGGCCGTGACCTCGATTTCACTACCACGACCCCCACGCCACGCGAATGACACCGCCGGGCACCTAGCCCGAGCGGAAACACTCACTAAGCGCGGAAACCTGCGAAAGGCCCTCCAAGCCCTGGAATCCACCCCAGTGTGCGAACCCACCCTGGAGACACTTAACGCCCTCGGGGACAAACACCCCGCCGCCGAAAACGCCCTCCCCAACTGGGCGACATTCACAAGCACAACACCCACTGACGCCAATACAGCGCCGCAGCCGCCGCGACTCACCATCACACCACGGGAGCTCAGAGCCGTACTACGACGGAGCCCGAACGGGGTTGGGGCGGGGCCCAGCGGTATGTGCTTCGAACATCTGAGGGACGCAGCCGCCTCGAACGCTGACGTCCTGAATCTGCTCACAGAAGTGACCAACGCAGCACTCGCAGGGCAAGTGCCGCTAGAGGCGGTGGACCTCCTCACCGCCTCGAGACTACTGGCATTCACCAAACCCAACGGCGGCACCAGGCCCATCACCATTCGGCGAGTGCCTACTACGCCTCTTCGGCAAGGCCAGCCTGCACCTCACGACGACCCTGGCCCAAGCCCACTTCGCGCCCCTGCAGTTAGGAGTGGCGATGAAGGGAGGGGGTGAAACGGTGGTGCACGCGACAAGAACCCACCTCGAACAGCACCCCGAACACCTGCTCCTACAGGTGGACTTCTCCAACGCGTCCAACTCAGTCGAACGCCCCGCTTTCTTCCGCGCCCTACGCGACAGCCCGCTCAAAGGGCTGCTGCCCCTAACCCGCCTCTCCTATGGAAGGCCATCGAGCCTGCGGCTCGACCACGCATTCGGTGCTGACCCGCTCATCAGCGAGCGGGGCGTACGCCAAGGCGATCCGCTGGGCCCCATGCTGTTTGCCCTCGCCCTCCACCAGGCGCTGAGCATGACAGCAGAGGAGTACCCAGACGTCCTCCTACTGGCATACGCCGACGACGTGACCATCATCGGCCTGCCGCCGGCTTGCGCAGCCGCCTTTTATGCCCTCACGGGTCGGGCAGCAGCGGTTGGACTCACCTGCAACGCCAGCAAGTGCGCAGCCTGGTCACCCGCACCGGTGGACCCCGCGCTCATCCCCACCGGAGTTTCACTCACCCAAGACGCAATCAAGGTCTTGGGCAGCCCCATCGGCACCACCCACGGATGCGGGGACATCATCCGCCGCACGCTCGAAAAAGCGGCAGCGGCGCTCCCCCTGGTAGAGCAACTGCACCCGCAAGTCGCGCTGCTGCTCCTCACCCACTGCATCACGAGGAGGGCATCCTACCACCTCCGCACCACCCCCACCGACCTCCTCCCCCCCGAGGAATGGACGCAGTGGGGGAAGTCCCTGCTGGAGGCAGCCCTCAAGTCATGCGAGCTCCAGCAGCCACGGGACGCTGAAGGCCGAGATCTCCTCTGGCGACAGGCGACCCTGCTGATCACCATAGGAGGCCTCGGCCTCATTGACCCCGCCGCGGAAAGCAGCTACAGTTACCTGGCCTCCGCACTACAGGCCGGTGACCTCCTCCGCTCCATGGAACTCCCTGACTCCTCACCCCTCGCCGACCTCCTCCACCTCCTCACTCCGCCCTTCACCGCCCAAACGCCCCTACACCACCTGCTCAACCGCTTGAAAGCGGCACTCCCCAAACCAGCACAGTCCACACTCACCCGCCCGCGCGACGAACCTGGCGCCAAGCTCCAGCATGCCCTAGCACTGGAAGTACACGGGGCCAGACATGCACGGCTAGTGGCAGACTCCAGACACATGCCACTCAACCCCCTCCTGGGCCACACCCAGCGCCTCTCTCCCTGCTCGGGCCAGGGGCAGGGGACTGGCTAGTCGCCATCCCCTTCTTCCCGGACCTGAGCATGAGCAAGGGGCAATTTGCCACGGCCCTAGCCTTCCGCATGGGCCTGCAGCACTCCCTACCTAGCAAATGCAACTGCCGGGAAAAGCATGCAATACCAGACAACCGGCTGCCCAACCACATGCTACGATGCACCCTGGGCGGGGGTCCAAAGCGGACCCACGACGCACTCGTGAACCTCGGGATGCGACTGGCCCGAGAATCCCACTTCGTGGCCCGTACGACGAACGACTCACCTTTGTGAAGGTGCTGGGAGTCGCCACAGAGACATACGGTTGCTGCTCCCCCGACCCACTCGAGTTCCTCCGAGTGCTGGCTGCCCTCTCAGCCCGCCGGAACCACCAGGCCGACGAAAAGTCAGCGGTGGCAAAGAAGGTACTGCACAGCTATCGCCAGAGGTGGTCAGTCACCCTCCAGCAGCAGCAGGCAATCACCCTCCATGCGAAAATTGGCCAGGTGACAGGCCAAGCTTTCAGCCACAACCCCCCCCTAGACGAACCTCTTACCTGGGGAGAACTTGAAGCCACCATTGAACCTACCTGCGACAGGTGGCCCGGGTAGCAGTAGGATGCTCGGGGACACCAGGACATACATAACCCTGTTTGTACCTCTGTACCCCTTATAAACATAATAAAGGACCGCTTGAGAGAGAGAGAGAGAGAGAGAGAGAGAGAGAGAGAGAGAGAGAGAGAGAGAGAGAGAGAGAGAGCATGAGCCTTTCCTCAGCTATATAAGGCCCTCTCTCTCCCCATTCTCCTTGTTTAGTTTCCATCCATTCTCTTTTCCTCCTTGGTTTCGGCTCGCGCCGGCGGCCTTCGGCCGCGCCGTTAGGGGATGACAAGCAACAAGAATACAATATAGGACTCATAGGTAGTGAACAGCATTCGCCCACGGGGCCTAGCCTAAGCATACACAAGCACCCATGGAGCACCTGATACGCCGTGCGGGGGCGCTCAGACTGCAGGACTCACCGCCCGGCCGCACCTACTCCCGCCGCTCTGCTAATCCGCGACAGCCGCCAGCCCGGCCTCCTCCAGCAATTCGGCCTGGTACGACAACAGGACCTGCAGCGTGGACATGGCGCCAGCTACAAGCCCTGCAGCTGACGCCGTGTCTATGCTCGCCGACACCTGGCGGAGAGCGGCGAGAAGGTGCGGGTCCGTGCCTGTTCCCCGGGCGGGCCCGGGCCGCGCGCGTGCGGCCTCCACAGCAAGATCTATGGCTGCTTCCATGCAGCCCTGAAGGGGGAAGTACAGGGCCATTGACCGGCCCCCTGAGCTCCCCAGCGCGGAGCTCGCCGACGCCAGAATCGTCAACAGTATCTCGGTCCCCCTCCGAGCATGCCCAAGGCGACGAAGTGTGGCGGCTGGGACCGTTATCCCCGCAGGAGCCGCCATCAGCGGTCCCGCCGTCAGCGGGCTCCAACGCGTCGCCACCCCGGCCCCACGGGCACGACGGGGAGACCCCTCCCCTGGCGACTCCGCGCCCCCCGTCTCCGCTGCTTTTGCCCCCGCCTCTACACCCCGTGGAGATGGCGCCCGCCGCCGAGGGGGAACAAACGGACCGACCACACCCCCTCCGCGGTAGAGCCCCACCTGGGGATTGGACCACTCCGCCGCCCCAGCCCAGGACGAGGGGGGTCGCCACTCCGGGAGAGTATCGGCGGATAACGCGGGGCTGCCTCTCTGGGGCGCTGGCAGGGACTGATGGTGCAAGTCGTAGTACCCGGGGGGGAAGTGGACCGGCGCGTGCGAGGGCAGCGGGTGCGCGGCGGGGTGCTGGACAGTATACGGGCCCCCAGGCGGCACATGCTGTCGCGGAGGCGCCAGCGCGGATGGGTGCAGAGCCGTCGGAGGTGGCGGCGGGATTTGCAGGCTCGACCACTCACTTCCACGCGCTATCGCGGGACAGGGTTGCACGGGCCGCAGCTGAGAGGGAATCAACCCAACATGAGCCGGCTGGTCGGGGAGGGTCGGTGGACGATCTCGGGGAGGAAATGGAGGCTGCGCATGACAGGGGGGCTGCTGAGGGGGCTCCTGCTGCGGGGGCGAAGGGAGCAGCCCAGCGCCAGCCCGCTCGAGTATCCCCTCCAGCGTTGCGGCAGTCCGCGCCAGCCGCCTCTCCAGAGCGCACCCCCTTCGCCCCCGACGTGTGCCAGCTCGCCCCAAGGGGCCGTTTGGCGCACGCTGCTGTTGCGGAAGGGGCCGAGACGGCAGCACAGGGGGGGGGCGAGGGCCCGCCGCACGTGACACAGCAAGCGGCGACAACGCAGCAGGTGGACATTGGCGGACCTCGGCGCCCGCCACCACAGCCCGCCCCTCCAGCCGAGGCGGCGTCGCCGCTCGCATCCGACCAGGGGACGCTGGCGCGCTCGTCGACGGCGCTGGGAGCCCGCGTGCCCACCGCCGGTCCGACTGAGGGGGGGAGCTCGACCGACCTCGGGGGAGGACGTTTTCCCCCGAAATCTCACGGTCAACAGAGCACTCCCTGCGAGCGCGGCCGGCACGGAAGGCCATTCGACTCGCCGATGACCCCCAGAACCGGCACGGCGAGGCAGCGGGGCGAACGCCCGCCTACTCCACACTCAGCTGCACGGGGCAGCGGCTCGCGGAGAGGACGCGGCGGCAGGGGGCGCGGACGCTCGCCTAGCCTGATGGCTAACGGCGGACCACTGAATGGCTTCCAAAGGGCTGTGGGGAGGGCTTTAAGAGAAGAGGCAGCTGAAAACACGAATGCTGCTGAGGAACGTGCGGATGCTACTTATAGGCAGGAGGCACGGGAAGAGACTAGCACGGAGGACTCAGCGGAGGATGACGGGGGCGAAGGACCTGATCGAAGACAAAGGCAGGCGGGGCGGAATCAAAGGGAACAGCGGGCACCGCGTATGCGAAATTATCGGGACAACGAGGTACAACCCAACCTCCCTCCCCGCCAATTCTCGCCAGAAGACCTGGCGAATAATGAACCCCTTTTCACGGGGATCACAAATTGGGACATCGGACGGCTTTGCGACAGTCGCCAGCCCCCACTTTCCCGTCGAATCCCCCCCAAACTACGCCAGCTTTTCGCCCTGGCGCTCCTGACACCTCTGCTCCACATCGCAAAAAACCCTTCTAGCCTCGCGGGCTGGCGCCTGTTACTCTTCACACCCCGACTCACCCTTCGCCTCAATTCGCCGCGCCACCCAGATTGGCCAGCGATAGAGCGGAGGCTGCAGCAGTTCCTGGCCGGCGAATGGGAATCGCTGTACCTGGCAGCAGCTGGCGCGATACACAACCCACCTGTACCACGACACTCAGGAAACACGCTTGGCAAAATATCCCGCGCCGAGGGCCTCGTCCGTCGTGGCAGCCTCAGGCGTGCCCTCCTGGCACTGGACTCGACCCCGGTCAGCGAGTCAACGCCGGAGGTCCTCGCCGCACTGACCTCCAAACACCCCCCCCCTCTGACTGAGTCCCTTGACTGGCCTGCCCTCAACGAGTCTGAGCGACTCCCCTCCATCTCGCTGGCCAATTTCGTTCGGTTACTTAGCCGCAGCGAAAACGGAGTTGGCGCGGGACCGTCGGGCATGTGCTTCGAACACCTTCGCGACGCAGCCCTCGCGAACGCCTCAGTCGCCAGCAAACTGCACGGGGTAGCACAAATCCTCCTAAAAGGATCCACCACTCCAGAGGTAGCCGGGCTCCTCACAGCTAGCCGCCTGCTAGCGTTCCCGAAGCCAGAGGGGGGCACCCGCCCAATAGCAGTGGGCGAATGCCTCCACCGCCTAGTGGCGAAAGCAGGCCTCGCCGCCATGAACGAGCCCGCCCAAAGCCACTTCCTCCCACTGCAGTTCGGGGTGGCGGTAAGGGCCGGCGGCGTGGCGATAATCCATGGCGCGAGAGCTTTCGCCACGGAATCCCCGTCTGCCCTCCTGCTCCAACTTGACCTTTCTAACGCTTTCAACAGCGTCGACCGCGGGGCCATCATCACAGGGCTCTATAACTCCCCGCTCCGCCCCCTCCTCCCCTTCGTACAACTCTCCTACGGCGCCCCCTCCACTCTTTTCTTGGATGCGGGCTTTGACAGCCAGCCCCTCCTCAGCGCCCGCGGCGTCAGGCAAGGGGACCCCATGGGACCTCTGCTCTTTGCCGCCGCCATGCATCCCGCCCTGCGAGAGACCGCCCAAGCGTTTCCCCGCGTCCTCTGCCTGGCATACGCCGACGACATCACCTTGATGGGGGAGCTGGCCGCATGCACAGCCGCATTCGCCCACCTCACCCACGCGCTCCTTCCTCTCGGCCTGACCCACAACCCGGCTAAGTGCGCAGCATGGTCCGCGGCCCATCCCCCCCCCGACTCCCTCCCCCCCGGGATCCCCTTCTGCGCCTCCGGGTTGCGGATCCTGGGCAGCCATATCGGTCCCCCAGATGCAGCAGCCAGCTTCCTGCGTGAGCAACTGGCCGCAATGGCCAAGCCACTGCCAACCCTGGCAGCCATGGACCCCCAGGCCGCCAGCCTCCTCCTCCACCGCTGCGTCTCTCGTCGGGTCTCCTACCTGACCCGCACGACGCCGCTGAACCTGCTCCCAGCACAGGAGTGGTCCCAGTGGGGGCAGCAACTCTACCTCACCCTCCTGAGGGCCTGCCATCTCCAGCTCCCACGGGGGGAACAGGAGATGTCGCGCACTTGGCAACAGGCCTCGCTCCCCCCCTCCCTCGGAGGGCTCGGCTTGACGGACCCCACAGTGGAGGGACCCCATGCCCTCCTCACCAGCGTCACCCACGCCCAACGGCTCCTGGCCTCCCTCGCCCCAGACCCATCCGCCCCCCTCGGGACAGTGGCCCGCTCCCTCGCACCACCCTACACCAGCCCCACCCCCCTTCACACCTGGCTAGCTGAGTGCGAGGCGGCGCTGCCGGCCACCGCCCGGGAACTCCTGCGCGCCGAGCCCTCGGAACCATCCGAAGCTCCGCTCCAGCACCGCCTCGCCCTAGAGGTCCACGCTGCCCGGTTCGCCGAGCAGCTAGAATCGACCAGGCACATGGAGCTAAACTCCCTCAGCGGTCACACGCAGCGGCTCCTCTCCCTCACAGGGTACGGAGCAGGGGACTGGCTCCTCGTAGTCCCCCTCTTCCCATCACTCAGGCTGGCACCTCCCCACTTCGCCATAGCCCTCGCCTTCCGCCTGGGCCTCCCTTTCCCCGCGCCAAAAGTGTGCAATTGCGCCAAGAAGACCGAGATCCCGGACCCACGGCTCCCCAACCACTTATTCCGCTGCGGGACGGGGCACGGACGCACTGATACACACAACGCCCTCCGGGACGAATGCATTCGCATGGGCCAAGACGCACAACTCATTGTCTCGAAAGAAACAGCCCTATACAACCCGGTCGACGGCAAGACAGCCGACCTAGCCATCCGGGACCGGGACTCAGGGGCGGTCTGGATCTGCGACGTCACAGTCACGGACCCAGTCAGCTCCAGGGACCCCCTCGCCCGCAAGGGACGCGGTTACATGGCCAGGGAGCAGGCGGACAAGAAGATCGACATGTACCGCCACAGGGCAGAGTACGTCGGCTTCTTCCCGCTTGCTGTCGAGACATACGGCTGCCCTTGCACGGAAGTGCCGGTCTTCCTCAAACTTTTAGCCCACACGGCTGCCTGGCGCCTCTTCAACGCCGACCCCAGCTCTTACCAGGCGGCGAAACTACTCAACCAGTTTCGCCAGCGCTGGTCAGTCACCCTCCAACGGGGACAGGCACTAACCTACCTGGGGAAGGTGAACGAAGTGTCACCGCTGGAGTGGCCCCCCTTGGGGGGACCCGATGCGGGCATGTCCCTCGGGGACTGCTTCGCCGTGCTAGAGCATTAGGGGAGGGAGGGGGGGTGGTAGGACCGGGTACTAAACCTCCCCACCGGTAGTATTTACCTGTGCCTGCTCCACTTGCCTAGCATGTACCCAGGATTCCCCAGCAACAAAGAACCATTCGAGAGAGAGAGAGAGAGAGAGAGAGAGAGAGAGAGAGAGAGAGAGAGAGAGAGAGAGAGAGAGAGAGAGAGAGAGAGAGAGAGCGCAAGAGCAAGAGAGAGAGAGCCAGAGAGAGAGAGAGAGAGAGTGAGAGAGAGAGAGAGAGAGAGAGAGAGAGAGAGAGAGAGAGAGAGAGAGAGAGAGAGAGAGAGAGAGAGAGAGAGTACATGCGAGCATGAGAGCCGCGAGTGCAACGAGCAGGGCGAGAGTGCATCGCATCACATTTGTGCTGTCATGCATCCCAAGAATCCCGATGCCCTTTTTCGCGGCGGGCGAATGGGCCATGATGGGACCTTACGTCGCATGCTTTGTGAAGGAGGCAAGGTCACGGGGAAAGGGTGGAAGCCGGGTCACGCGTCGAATATTCGTAGCAGTGTGTCACTTCAATTATGAAGCAACGAGTGCTTTGCAACAGGCGGAAGACTGAAATGTTGTGCGAGATACTACTACAGAAGAAAGTATTGCTTCCAGCAGCGTTTGCAAGCTGAGAAATACTACTAGCACCGAGCCGAGGGAAGTCGGTCGGACCCTCCATGGCCCCTCCCAAGCGGCCGAGTCGGGCCTCCCCCTAACCACCACCACCTTCGAGTCGAAGGGCATTGGCCCTGCAAAAATCAGTGGGAAACAATGGCATCCTGCACGTCACCCACAAGTGCATGTTCATCGTCATTCGTCAAGCACACTTCGAGCCAGGCGTTCCAAAAATTGGAGTGGTCACCGGGACTGCCAAAGTTGCACATTTCCGCGAGCGGTACAAATACATTCAGACCCGACCTGACTCGTCAAGCGCAGCCACTGGGAGAGCAGCCTGTAGGCGAGGTCTCAGGGGAATGCTACTCGAATAAAGGTTATCAGTTGCTATGGAAAGTTGTTATGGGTTTAGGGTTTAGGGTTTTGAAGCGCAAAGAGCGTGTGTCGAAGGATTGATTAACGAGGAAACAATACAACTGTGGCAACATAAAAACAGCAGGGAGCATTGATATAGCTAGCCTAGAGCACACAGTCGTGGCTCGGCAGAACTGTGAGGTGTGGTTTGTAAATTGGCGCGAAGCGCCCAGATCTAGGCATGCAACAGCAAGGCGGGCAACAATGTATGCAGCTTGTCAGGAGACCACATTTGGGGCCGCGATTTTAATTTTGTGGCAGAGCTGTTCGGCAACCCCGTTATAGCAGTGTGTGCCTTACTCACAAGAACTCGTGATAAGGAAATACCATTTCCTTCTCAGAATAACGCAATAAGCTAGATGTCAACATACAATTTGTATATGTTACTGGCTAGCTATGTGCATGCCCATATATTCCCTTGGGTTATATTCCCTACGCTAAGATGGTATCATGCTAGGTTAGGATCCCACCCACCCACGCTTCTGCCCCTAGTCCTAGCCCTAGCCCTAGCCGCCCGCCGCTAGCTGCCTGTAGCCGCCCGTCGCCTAGCGCCTGCTGGCCCCGCTATCGCCTGCCCCGCACCTGCTGGCTCCGAGCTCGCCACTCCTGCGCCCGCTGGCCCCACACTCATTGGCCCCATGTCCACCAGCCCAGAGCACATCAGCCACATGCTCGCCAGTCCTGCGCTCGCTGGCTCCGCACCTGCTGGCCCCACTATCACCAGCCCCGCACCTGCAGTCCCCGGGCTCGCCAGACTCGCGCCCGTTGGCCCCGCACTTGCCAGCCCCGTGCTCACTGGCCCCCGCATTCGCCAGCCCCGCGCCCGCCCATCGCGTGCTTGCCAACCCCGTGCCTGCCGGCCCCGCGCCTGCTGGCCCGCTGGCGGGCACGGGCTGCCTCGCACCGTGCCGCCGTACCACGGTGCCGCAGTGCCACCATGCCGCCGTGTCACCGTGCCGCCGTGGTGTCGTGCCACTGTGCCGCCGTGTCGCCATACCGCCATGTCGCCGTGCCGCCGTGTAGCCGTGCCGCCGAGCCGCCGTGCTGCCGTGTAGCTGAGGTCATGCGATGGCGGACGCTGTGCTTCGCCTGGATGTGGAGGGGCGGGCGATCAACTCTGATGTGGGGCTTGTCGACCTTCGCCGTCACCTGACAGGTCAGTGCCAGGACGGTTACTTCCTGCTATTCATGTTGATGGCTTTCTTCCCCGCCCCCCCATGCATGTTGCCCTCCCTGATGCCCCCACTACTGCTGAGTGTGAGGCCTTTTCTGCTGCTGCACTTGCTCGCGCTGTCTGGGAGTCGCGCAACGCCGTAGCACAGCTTGCCATCAGTTACGCCCTTCCCCTGTCTGAGCGACCACACTTTATTGCTGTAGCGAACGCCAAGGGATTCTTAGAGGCCATAGTTGCGCGCTATTCCACGTCCGCCTACGCCTCCACTGGCTGCCTGATCCTCCCCATGCTGTTCCCTGATCTTGCGGCCTTCCCCACTGTCGCTGACCTAGCCACTCACCTCCGCGCACTTGAGGCTTGCCACCGTGCCGCCAGCACTGAGGCCCAACTAACTGCCTTCCCGCCACCACTTTGAGCTACCCTTTACCTTATTGACATGCACCACCCGGACCACCTAGCCATTGCCTATGACCACTTACTTAGTCAGCACCCAAGTTACCTGCCTTTGTCACCACCCTATCTGAGATAGAGAACTGTCAGCGCACTATCGCCCAATGTAGCGGTACTGCGGCGGTCCCTATCTTTCAGGGCTGTGCTCCCTCCCAGTGCGCTTACTCTGATGTCTCTGCTTTTGTCACTGAGACAGCCCCCGTTGCTGAGGCCTCAACGCAGCCGCGTCAGGATAGGGGCCGTCGCTCCAAGGGGGGGCGTGGCGGAGGGAAGGGTGCTGGGGGTGGTTGGGGTGGGGGCGGGGACGGTGGTTTCGACAAGGGGACTGGGTCTGGTGCCTTGGAGCAGCAGCAGTAGCAGCAACCACAGCAGTAGCAGTCACAGCAGTAGCAGCAGCATTTGCAGCTGCAGCAGCAGCAGGAGTGGGGCCGCCTCCCATCGGGGTGGTCCGGTGCCTCTGGTGGTGGTGGCGGCTCTCGCAGCTCGGTGTTGGGTGGCAGCTTTGGCGCTATGGGTTGCCAGTACCAACTCCAGACTCGCCCCTTCTGTGGCACTATGTGTGGTCGTCCCAGTCACAATGCCGCCTGCTGCTTCCGCCGCCTTGACGACCTTTTCCGTCTCCGCTTCGGCCTTGTGCCGGACCTTCCCGACTAGCCCAGTCTGGTGTATCGCTGTGTGCCTATCTTTGTGATGGAAATGGATTGGATTTGCTATGCTTTGCATGCCATGTATGCTGAGGACTCTAGTGTGACCGAATCTTATTACCCTGTGTCTCCTAGTGTAGGTGTGCCTCCTGTATGTAGTCTAGGCTCCCCTGCTGCATGAGGCATAAGACCTTCTGCCTTGTTTAGCCTAGGCTCCACGATAGCCCCTCCGCCGGCTGCTGCTACCGCTTCACTCTCATTTACACTTGACTCTTGTGTGTCTGCTTGCTTTTTCCGCGACCACACTGCGCTCACGCCGCTTGCCGCCCCTGCCGCTGTCGCGCTTGTTGACCCCTCCTCAGTTCCGGTAGTTGCCCATAGCTCCACTACCATCCCCTGTCTGGCGGTTCACTCGGGCTCTCTTACACGTCTGTACATCCCCTCGTTCTCGAGGAACCTAGTTGGTTTCGGCTGTATTCAGGACCTCGACGTCACCACTACGATCCTTGGACACGAGCGGTACGTGGTGTGTACCGAGGCCGCCACAGGTGCTCCCCTCACCACGTTCCCCCGGGACGCGGTGTCTGGCCTGTTTACGCTCAACACCGAGTACCGTTTAGTGTGGGCGTCCCCCCTGGTGCCTGCGTCTACCCAGGTTACTGCGGCTTGCTCATGTCGGTCGCCCACTCACCCGTCGCTTCTGTGGCGCCACCGCTTAGGTCACCCCGCACTCCCGCGACTTCGGCACATATCCCAGCACAGCCTTGTCCTAGGTCTCCCTGCGTCATTCCCTGCCCTCCTAGCCTCGCCTGCGCTGCCGTGCACACCCTTCGTTGATGGCCGGCTACGCCATGCTCCTCACTCCTCCTCGCTTTGCCCTACCACTGCACCCCTCTAGACCCAGCACCTGGACGTCTGGGGCACAGCCCCCGTCCCTGGGCTGCGTCGAGAGCGCTACTTTCTAGTGCTTGTCGACGACTACATGCGATACACTACGATGTTTCCCTTGGAGTGGAAGGCCGATGTGCCTAACGTTCTTATCCCGTGGGTCATAGCTGCACGCGTCCACCATGGCCTCCCCGTGCTGCGTCTCCACTCCGACCGTGGCGATGAGTTTGCCTTCGCTTGGCTTGGCCACATCTGTCGTGCAGAGAGCATCACCCACTTACACACCCTACAAGGACTCCCCACAGCAAAAAGGGTTAGCTGAGCGATGCATCGGTTTGGTCATGGAGGTGGCTCGTACCTCCATGATCCATGCCGGTGCACCCCATTTTCTGTGGCTGTTCGCTGTCCGCTACGCCACTCACCAGCTTAACCTATGGACACACTCTCAGTGGCCTCGGGTTTTGCCGTCCCTTCTCTGGACTAGGTTACCTGGTGACGAGTTTGCTTTCCACATCTGGGGCTCCCTTGCTCACGTTCGTGCCTCTGGCATGGACAAGCTCAGTGTCCGCTCAGTGTCCTTGGTTCCCCCCTAGACACGTCTGACTGGCACTTTTACCACCCGCTGTCTCATCGCTTCTTTTACTCGCGTGACGTCACTTTCGACGAGTTTGTCTCCTTCTACCACCGTTATCCCCACCAAGGTCTCCCAGTTTCCCCGCCCCTATTTCTGGTTCCCACTCCCCCAGTAGCCCCTGCTCCTGTCCCTCCCCGTCCTGCTCTGTCTGCTGTGTCTCACGCCAGACTCGTCTCTGGCTCGTCTCCTCCTGTGTCTCCTGACCCAATGCCTCCGTCCCACTTCTGGTCTCGTCGTCCCTCTCGTGCTCGTCCTGTCTCCCAAGTTCAGCCCTCTCACTCTATGTTGCTTCGTTCCCACGCGTCTTGTCCTCCCCTCCTCCCCTCGCCTCCTCAGTCGTCGCTTGTTGTCGGTCTGCCTCCTCTGTCTGACTACCTTCGTGCCGCTATTCTATTTGTTCCTCGAGTCATTGCCACCCTAGTTACAGACCCGTCTGTTCTTGTCTCGAGTCTTGATGCGCTTGTCGCTGCCGTCGCTGACTTTGCCTCTACCCGCCACCTTGACTACCCCACCGCTCTGGTCTCTGACCCTGTCCGTCCTCCGTCTGCCAAGGGTGCTCCTGCCCTTTGCAGTAACATCCTGGAGAACTGGCAGTACGAGCTTGCTTTCGTGTCTGAGGCTATGCCTCTTCTCTGCTCCATGCTGCTAGTCCTTGAGGGGGACCCAGATGCCTTGGACATCCCGACCCCTCGCACCTACGCTGAGGCGACCTCGTGATTTTGGGCCTCTAAGTGGATAGCTATCATGGACGCGGAGATGGCATCTTGGAGACCCACCAGCACCGACGTCGACGAAAGACCCCCACCTGGGGTGAACGTAGTCGATGGCCGGTGGCTCTTCAAAGTGAAGCGCCCTCTTGGAGAGCCGCTGGTGTTCAAGGCGCCCTACGCTGCTAGAGGCTTCAGTCAGCGAAAGGTTGTTGACTTCTTCCAGACCTTCGCCCAGACCCCGAAGATGACTACACGTAGCAGTACAGCTTGACTACCAGCTGCACTCAGTCGACTTCTCCACAACTTTTCTTCAGGGCACTCTGCACGAGCACGTCTACCTGTGCCGTCCACCAGGATTTAGTGGCACCTTCGCCTCGGGGACTCAGTGGCTCCTCCGGCGCCCGGTTTATGGCCTGCGGCAGGCGCCGCGCAAGTGGCACAACACGCAGCGTGCTACCTTAACTAACCTGCAGGTTCATCCCGTCGACTGCAGACCCCTCGCTCTTCGTTCGTGCAAGCCAGACCCAATTCTACATCATAGTCTACGTAGACGACCTGGTCTTCTCTACTGCAGACAGAGATGCACTAGCCTCCGTGAAGGCCGAGCTGCTGATGAGATACACCTGCAGTGACCTAGTAGAGCTGCGCAGCTACCTTGGCCTACAAATCTCCAGGGACAGAGCAGCGCGCACCATCACTCTTACACAGTCACACTTGCGCACTGGGTCCTTCACAGGTTTGGCCTTTAGTTCTCGTCCGCACAGCCCACACCTCCGCCGGTAGTTCACACACTCTCGGCTCCAGTCCCTGAGGAGTAAGTAGAGCCTAGTGGTCCTTACGCAGAGCTGGTGGGTTGCCTCATGTACCTGATAACGTGCACTCGTCCAGATCTTGCATACCCTCTCAGCATCCTGGCTCATTTTGTGGCCACAAGAAGACACCGGCCACAGCACTGGTCGGCCGCTAAGAGGGTTTTGCGTTATCTAGCAAGTACATCGGGCATGGGGCTAGTGTTTGGAGGACGCATGCAGTGGTCCTTAGAGGGCACACAGGCACTTCATGGGCAGATGACACTGAGATGCTCAGGTCCTCCCAGAGCTGCTGCTTTAGCCTTGGTGCAAGCGCCATCTAGTGGAAGTCCACCCGCTCGTCGTCTAGCTGTGAGTTTGAGATCTTTGCCGGTGCCATGGCAGCACAGGAGCTCTGCTGGTTGACTTTCTTGCTCACAGACTCTGCCCCGGTCCTGTATGCTGACAACAGGGCCGTGATCCTCGTATGTCAGGAGCCTCGACAGGAGGGCAGAGTGAAGCAAATCCAGCTGCGATACTTCCTCCTAGGCGAGCTACAGCAGGGCCGCCAGACCCATGTAGTTCACCTGGCCTCAAGTGCCAAAACGACTGATATCTTTATGAAGGCGCTTGTGCCGAAAGATCATCAGCGGCATTGCTTACAGCCTGGTCTAGTTCCTGTAGCTTCTCAGCTATGTGGGCTGTGCGGAGGAGAGCCTGTGATCTACTGGCAGAGGTATGGGCTGTGCGGACGAGAACTGAAGACCGAACCTCTGAAGGATCTAGCGGACCAAGTGTGACTTTGTAAGAGTAATGGTGCACGCTGCTCTATCCCTAGAGATGTGCAGGCCAAGATAGCGGCGCACCTTTACTGGGTCAGTGCAGGTGTGTCTCCTCAGGAGCTCAGCCTTCACGGAGGCCAGTGCGTCTCTATCAGCAGTAGTGAAGACCAGGTCGTCTACGTAGATAGGATGTAGAACAAGGTCTGGCCAGAACGAATGAAGAGCGAGGGGTCTGCAGATGACGGGAAGCAGTGCAGGTCAGCAAACGTAGCATGTAGCGTGTCGTGCCACTCACGGGGTGCCTGCTGCAGCCCTTAAACCGGGCGTAAGAGGAGCCACTCGGTACCAGGGGTGAAGGTGCAGGTGATGCCGGGCGGACAGCGCAGGTAGACCTGCTCGTGCAGACTGCCCTGGAGAAACATTGTGGAGAAGTCGAGGGAGTGCAGCTCGTAGTCACGCTGTGCTGCTACTTGTAGCAGCGCCCAAAGAGTGGTCATCTTTGGTGTCAGGGCAAAGGTCTGGAAGAAGTCAACTCCCTCGAGCTGACTAAAGCCTCTAGCAATGTAGCACACCTTGAACACCGGCGGCTCTCCAGGAGGGTGCTTCACCTTGAAAAGCCACCGGCCATCGATTACGTTCACCCCAAGAGGGAGAACTGCGTCAACGTAGGTGCCGGTGGATCTCCAAGATGCCATCTTTGCGTCCATGGCAGCTATCCACTTAGAGGCCCAGGGTCCCGAGGTCGCCTCAGCGTTAGTGCGAGGGGTCGGGATGTCGAGGGCGTCAGGGTTACCCTCAGGGAATAGCAGCATGGAGCAGGGATGGGGAGCGGCCTCGGACAGGAAAGCGAGCCCGAATTGCCTGTTCTCTAGAACGCCAAAGCCAAGAGCAGGAGCACCCCCGACGGAGGGAGGATGGGCATGGTCAGAAATAAGAGAAGAACACACGAGTCAGTAATAAGAGAAGCGAGAATGCGAGGGACAAGCAGACTAGCGGAACAAAGGAAGTCAGAGAGAGGAGGAGGGGAGAAAACAAGCCATGACGTCGATGCCCTGGCATTGGTCGTAGCCACGTAACACCCATCGATCCTTGCAACGCTCGACGTTCCCTTGGGCTTCTGTTTTGAGGCAACAGTCTAATTTGCGAGAGAGGATATTCCTCCCCTTGACTGCATTGCAGTCGACTATGAGACAGGTGTTGGGGTCGCGTAGTGTGGCAATTTTGGCGTCCATAGCATTGCGCCATCAGCGCGGTGTGGACTGGTGGGAGCCTGCCGTGGTGTCACTAGCTCGATCACGGAGGGATTCCTGTGGACGCTGACTGCCCAGACGTAGCGGGAGGCAGCGTCAATGAAGGTGAGGGTGTACCGCTCCCCGTAGAGTCCTATTTGGGGTGTACTCTCTAGTTGGGGTTGAAAACCATGTGAGTGTGTTGTTCGCATGGGTTTGGTTGCCCCGTTTCATTCATGCAGTCAGGAGCCACGTAGGCAAGGACGCATTCCAGGCGTTCGATTGAGTCGTGGGTAGTTACTATGGTTTCCAGGGAGGACGAATTAAAGCTCCATAAAAGCGGTTGTTTGAATCCTTTGCCTGTGCCACTCTTCCGTCACGGTGTAGGGAGCCCAAGACCCACGCTATGCCCCCCGGGACGCCCCTAGACCTAGTTTAGGCAGTAAAGGGCAACAATTGCCGACGCAGCCATCTTTGAGGCGCTTACACACAGGGTGAATCGTTGCAACTGGGTGTGCATACACAAGATGGGGCAGATGCATCGCCCTTGCAAATCTCACACTGAGCTTTTAGGGTGACGGGGAGATATGGGAAGGCTAGTTGTTCACATCCACCAAGGGCTGGCAGTATCGATTACCTGTCGCGTGCGCAACCTTGGTCTGCACTGGACCTTTTTGGTCTATTTAGCGATAAGACTGAAGTATTATATGATGTTAATGGTTACCGTGTATCGTGTTCTTCAACCGTCGGCCCCAATTTGGTGTATCGAAAGACCTCTACAATCTCGGATGTGATGTACGTTTGGACAGCTCAGCGCAGGGTCGGGCACATGCACGACCATCGAACACTGCCCGATACTGCAAAACCAGTGGTGGAGTCGTCGTCCCACCAGTGGCCCAGCTCTAATCGCCGAAGGTATCCTCGTGCAAAACTTTTATGTGCCCGCCCAGCCCCGCCCCCATCAGATTTTTGGGGCCATCTGCTCCACACCCGTCTTGAGAAAACCTAGGACAATGCACCAGCAATCTCAGAGTGCCCACCATAACGCACGAGTGGAAGGCCTAAACATATTCTGCTCCCCAGTGTCACTCAGACTGGAACCAACTCGTTTACACTCTTGTGGAACTGCGTGGCTAGCCGACACCACCGAGCAGGCCCACTTGTTGGGTTTTTGAATCTTGTGTCAACCATTTAGTGCCGGTCTCGTTTTGACTACTCTTGGGCTCGGTAAATAGCCACCGCCGCGGCGCAAAAGCAGGACTCATGTCGGGGCCTAAGGTTCCGTCCTCCACAGCCTTCAAATCGTTCAGCATGCCCCTGCTGAACAGTGATGGGTGGCTCCTTGTTGAAGAGAGAGACGCGAACACGCTTCGGGGGAGAAACTGGATCGCAGGAGCCCTCATCGATTGGGTGGGACTGTGAGGTGCCTTGCCAATGTGGTGCGTCGTGTGGCTAATAAAAGATGATTCATTAATCATGAGAGCGTTTCTCCTGCAGGATGCTGAGCTATGAGTCAACGGAGAGCGAGCCAAAATGGCTATACACGACGACCTATTTCTGGGAGGTTGCACGGCTCAACGCAGATGGGCATCGGAGGCGGGATGGTCTAAAGGCGGACCCTCTCGAGTACTCATTTGTCTTCATCCCCGTGCACTGGGAGTGAGTCATCTGACAGTATCAGCATGGTAGGTCACAATCCGAGTACGGTGCAGTTCCGCGGAACAGCAGACATCCGCGCTGCTACCGGGCCCCGACAAAACAGCAGTCATTAGCACCGGGCAGGCCCGACCGACTCACAAAGTGTTCAGGTATAAAGTGTCAATGTTGCGCACGGTCAGCATGTCACAAATCTGCCAGCAGAACGTCTGCCAAGTGTTTGCTCGAACGTTCCGCAAACGTTCCGCATGTCAAGGGCTGCTGTTCGCCCACGCACATATCTATCATTCCCAGTTGATATCGCAAACCCCGCCCCATGACGGCTTCTGGCAGATCACACTGGAGCTTGCTGGTGCTCCATTTGCGACACAACTCGCAATCCCCGACGCCTCTGGACGTGCATGTCTGGCACGCGGATTCAAAGGAACTGCATGGGGGCGCGGATGCACCATTGCGCGAGTGAGTTATGTAGGTGCCCCATCCACCAGGCTCCAGGTTGACCAGGCTCCCCGGTTGTAATGTTTTTCCAGTATCCAACCATTGTAGGAACCTGCGGCGCCTTGTCGTCCGACGTTTTCCCATGTTCAATAGGGTGGAGGCAAAGGATTGGGCAGCATCCATACCCTTCACCCCAATACAGGTGCGCGCTAGGGGAAGGGATCCGGTAGGCCATGGGTGCATGAGGGATCCCCGTGCTGGTTCCATAGGTTTGCCGACCAACCTATTCCCGACCCTTGCCACCTGCCAACCGCACTTTATGCTGCCAGGTGCCCAAACAGGACGGGTCCGACGACTGCGGGGTTTACACCATGCGTTTCATGCACCATCTAGTGGAGTCGAGCTTTGCTGATCTCGTGCAAATCGAGCTGGAGGGAGATCCAAGAGCGTGGCGGAGGCAGTACCGGCGAGACCTGCGGAAATGGTCAATGTACTACAATGAGTACGAGCAGAAGCTTGCCTGCCTCTCAGATGTCACTGCGCCTGGGTGTTGCCTATAGGGGACGTTTAACCGATGTAATGCCGTAAATGCATGTGTGCTGTATGAAAGGTTGCTGGATAATACCCCTTATTTGCATAGCTCGACAATCTAAATCGCGTACAACACACATCCCCAGCCCTGCTCGGCCGATTTCTGTCATCACTGTTCTTGATTACCGTGAGGCTGTTGATGTGGCCGATGATTTGGCGTTCTCCAAACCCGAACAACCGAACTGCCTCCCCCGCCATTTCACAGCATGTCTGAGGAAGCTTCTGCCACACTGGCCTTTCCCTCTCACACTATAGCAGTGCGGTCCGTTGGCGGTCCTCAGTGTCGAGCCATTCCGATCTGAACCAGCGGGTACATTCTGTGCGGTTGGGTGACGTACCTCGCGGCTCGGAAAGATGGTTAACAAAAAAATAACTGTTGGGATGGGTTTGGAACAACATCGAACACCCTGACCTGAACCACTCTGTAGCCCCTCCACCTAGTCCCGAAACCCTAATCGCACAGGGCGTCTAACAGAGGTGGCCTTTCGCGAACAGTTCGCAAAGTCAGGTCACTCCATAGTATACTTATGGAGCATGACGCCCATGAGATGCTCCTTCTATAAGCTATGCTTCCTATGCGACCAAACACTAAGAACACACCAGATTAGAAGCAAGTGGTGCAAGAGGTTGCAGAAGCTTGCTAGGGCACATCGGCAGCAGTACGGCGGCAGCCTAAGACGCGAGCCCAATGGTGTATACAAGCTCCACGATTATGGTTCCGCCCCGCTTCCCCTTCCGCACCTTCTAGGGTCAGACGATGCATTGCTCCGCAAGTGGCCCTCAGAACCCGTACCACCGACAAAACCCTCTGAGCCACCGCTACCTGACCCTGGCGATGCCGCGGATGTAGAGGAAAAGGAGCCTTTTGACCTTAAGGCCGAGATCTGTATTTTTGCCCGTAACTTTGGCCTAAGCAATGCCGCCGTTACAGCTTTGATCCAGTTCTTCCGACACCCCAACCTCGACCTGCGGCAGATCGATGGCTGGAACAGCCATCGGGATCTTGAGAAGTACGAGGAGGAGTTCGAGGTCGGCGAGGAGAATGAGTGGCTGGAGACCGAGATCCCTGTGGACCATGAGGTCGGGTTCCTCATCTTCCGACACCGCACGGTACTCAAGGTAGCACACACAAGCCTGCGGGATGCATTGTACCTTGAACACCTGTCTTGCAGATGTTGGTTCCTCTATGTAGAGGAGCATGTCATCGACGCTTCATGGCCTTGTGCCTATTTTCCCCACCACTGTAGGTGTTGGAATCTTTCTACAAGCAGCAGTCCGGCGTCTCGGGCTTCCTGCATCGCGCGGAGGAGTGGAGGTGGACGGTGTGCGTCGATACAGCACGCCCATAAACACGGACTTCATGCTCAAAGCACAGGTACACGGACGATCCGAGCCTGCTCAGTGACCCCTATGGTCTCCGTCTTCCGCATGCTGCAGCTTTCGGCCGACATCTGTACTCTGCTCTCCACCCTCTGGTGACGCTGCCCCTAACCGTATTTGAAGGTGTGTTGACTAACGCAGGAGCACATAGGGGACCGTGGGTTCCCCCTCGGCATCATTCTCTTCAGCGATGGGACGAACCTCTCCAACAACGGCAAGAAAACTGCCCATCCCGCGCTGCTGGCTCTCTCCAACACGCCCGAGTGGGCTCGGTGGAGTGAGGACGGCACCGAGATGCTCGGTAACTTCCCAACCATCCCCAGCGACTTGTCGCCTGAGGAGAAGTGCAGGGCATTTCAGGCCGGCCTTGATGTCCTGGAGGGCCCCATAATAAAAAAATCCAAGCTTAGTGGGTGAGCCATCACTGCGTTGTGGTTCTTCCCGCGGTTGCCACTACACCCCACCCTTACCATCTCATGTGCCGGTCTCCAGACGCATCCGCATCCCGTCGCCATCGATCCGCACTCTCAGCCCACCACCCACCCTCCCCCTTCCTCTCCCCCCCCCTTTATCCTACTGGAACGTCCCTCAGTGGCGGGCTGTTGTTAGAGGATCACGCGGGAAAACGCGCGATGGGGTTCCCGGTGCTGTACGCCTACATCAGTGACCACCCCGAGTCCTCCAAGGTCTCGTGCACCATGCAGTGCCAGACATTCCGTCCATGCTCCATGTGTCTAGTGGAGCAGCACAACCTGAAGAAGATCCTCCCAACAACTCTGAATCGCACCGTGAAGGGCCAGAAGGCGGTGTACAGGCTTCTCAAACGCTCAGAGTGGGTGGAGATGCCGAGCGCCCTGGCTGCCCTCAAGTCGAAGTACTCGACACACGCCATGCCGGTAAGTGGTAGGGGACTGGTTCCGCCCCTTTTCGCGGGAGATGGGGGGTGTTGGTGATCGAAATGCTACGGAAATAGTAATGCCAACGAATCGTTCGCGAAGTGTGTGCAGAAATGTTTTGTAAACACTTCGCGAAGCCTTCTTAGATTGTCGCATCAAAGTAAATGTGTTGTCCCGCATGCTCGCCGCATATTTCCTGCAGCCCGATCGACGGGTCACTGTCCCTTGTCAATTCGCCGCCGCGTATTTTCCGCAGCGCGGTGGACGGGTCGCTGTCTTTTGATCATTGCAGCTGACTCGACGTTGCTCGTTCCACGGCATTCCATTCAAACCTTGTTCCATTCTCGGGTTCGAGTCCCTTGTGCGCGGGGTACGGCGTACCGCCGAGGTGCACCACATGTTGATCTGCCAATTGCATACTGTAACGGCAAACGCCCGCCATCACTGCCCGTCGCGTACTCGCCGATTCGTGCGCCCGCGCTGCCCAGGCAAGTCCGCATACCCTTGCCGTCCCTTCTCGAGTGCTCGCTCTCCCGCCTTCTCCCCCCCTTGTCCTTGCTCTCAGCCGCCACGTATCTTTTCCCAGACCCCAAGACGTGTCCATCGGACGTTGCTGTCCCATCCGTTCGTGCACCCCCCCTTAACCCAGCACCGTCCTCTCATGTCCCCCCCTTCTCCCCCCCCCCTCCCTTTCCCCACGGGCTATGCCAACCCGTCCCCACCCCTCCTCCCACCCTAAACTAACCCTAATCCCGACCCGCCACGTGTGCCCGTGTCATGGGTAATCCACAGTGCGCGTTGTGGGAGTGGGAGTTCTCCACGACGCTGTGGGGGAACATCTACCTTGCGCTCCCTCCCTGCATCATGCACATGATAGAGCAAGGGTGGTGGCTGCATGCCATGAAGTGCCTGGTCGCTAAGCTCACTCCAACAGAGCGCGGCATCCTGCTCAGGTGAGTTGCTACTTCACACACTGTGTGTTGCCTTTTATCTTCTCCATCTCATAGTGGTCCTTGTAGTCCGTGACGTCCTTCCACATGTCCCCTGCCTCTCTTGTCTTTCGCCCTCACCCAAACTTTGCTTGTGCTCCCCCTTCCCCCCAGCCGATACTCCGCTATCAAGGCAGTGACGCCGTCCTTCCTTCTGCGTCTGCCCGGCGGGTGGATGTATTTTTCCACGACCGCTGGGTTCGCGGCGTCTGAGCACCGTGCAATGATGCAAGTGCTCCCCCTCGTCCTCATCCTCGACAAGCGGGAGCCACAGCGGGAGGCGGTCGTGCGCATGGTGACGTGGTACAAGGAGCACATCCGTGCGGAGTACCACACCGACGAGTCGCTAGTGAAGCTGACGAGCGACGGCAAGGAGTACGTTCACTTTGCTTCCCTGCACCCACTCCCCACTCCCACCAAGCTTGGTCCCCCCTTACATCCGCGGCATCCCAGGCCTCTGCCGTGCCTTTGTTGTGCACCCTAATGACTATCACACCTACTCCAACCCGCCCACCCACCCCCAACTTCCCCCACCCCCAATCCCCCATGACCCATTCTCTGCCCGTCTGCACCTCATAGCATGGTCGACTCCCTAGGCACGGCGTTCGACAACCAGAAGTCGGGGTGGGGGATTGTCAAGATCCATGACATCTGCCACCTCTCCGAGACGATCAAGGCACGTGGGCTCCCCCATGAGTACTCCAGCAACTCCTACGAGCACGCCCACAAGACCACTGTCAAGCGGCCGTCCCGGGGCTCGAACTGGAAGAATGTCGACCAAAGGATTGTGAAGAAGCACATTCAGCATGCGGTCGTGCGGCAACTGACGAGAGAGGTGGGAGGCGACGCCACCTATGAGACGGCAATGAAGCAGGTATGCCCCCTTCTCCTGTACCCCCTGTTCCCCCCCTCCCCCCCCCTTCCCTCCCTCCCCCCTCCCCCCCCTCGCCCCCACTCCTCCACCCCACCGTTGGGGCTATCGCCCTTGTATTCAGTAGGTGTTTCAGATTCGTGCACACTCACATCTGCCTCTCTCCGTCCTTGATTTCACCCTCCCCCAATCCGATCTGGCCATCGGCAACTCTGTCCGCACCCTCCACAGCACGTATCCCCATTCCCAATCCCTGAGAGCACACTTTCCCACTCCGATTCAACCGCCCTCCTCCCCCAACCCCCCTCCCCCAACCCCATCCGCCCTCCACCCCCTTGGGTTTCACCCACCCCCCCTTCTGTTACCCCTCCCTGGAATCTCCCTTCCCCACTCCTTGACAGCACACTCCCCCATCCCCATACTTTATCCCCCATCCTTGAAATCAGCCCTCCCCTCTCCCACCCGCCATCCTTCTTCCATGCATTCACCCTACCCCTCTCTTGTCTGACTTATCACCTCATTGGATTCCCCCTTCCCCACTCCCATCCGCCCCTTCCCCTCCGAGTTGTCCCTAAACCCACCCCGACCCTCCCAAACGCCCTAACCACCCCGTGTACCCGACACCGTCCCCCACAGGCGGCCCTCCTTGGCAAGAGGGTCATGACGAAGACCTGCAGGCGCATGGTGGTGGGGGACAAGCTCGACACCGTTTTCATGTCCTACATACGTACTGCTGGCGTGGAGGCGATGCGAGAGATGGCAAACAAGATGGACCTCGCCAAGATCACTACGCGCACTGTCTGGGTAACTGCTTAACCATCCCAACTCCCCATCCGCCTCCCCAACGCCTGTGAACTCGCAACCCACATCGGTGGGAGGTGCTGGTGTTCATGATTCCATGAAGTGAGCCCTCTAAACCCATCTAGTCCTAAACCATGCCGGTCTCGACCCTGGCCGAAACCCTATCGCGTATTGCTTTATCTCATCCGCCCCCCACCCCTCCCTCCCAACACCACCATCGCATGTGCATTACCCTCATTTCCGCTGAGCCCTTCACCGCATGTCCCCCCGATCCCCGCTCCCTAATCCCGCCTTGCTGTTCCGCCCGTCCATGCCACTCATACCCGTGTGCATGCAGGTGCACACGGCCATGGCCATCCCCCCCCACGACCGCATGGAGTGGACGGCCAAGGGACAGTTTGTGAAGGCGACCCTGCATGAGTGGCTCTTCTCCGACGTCTCTATCAAGCCCGCAGATGGAGTCGGGCCACCGTGGTACGGCCGGGCCCTCGTGCTGTTCCACTACCTTGACGATGCAGGTGTGGAGGGTCGTGCCGCCTACATTTAGTACTACACGGAGCACCCGCGGCCATGCCCGGACACTGGGTGCAAGCGCCTGAGCCCAACAACGGGCATCGACAACTACACTGTCATTGACATGGATTGCATCCTAAGCCTTGCCCTTGTAGTCCCAAGCTGTACAGAGCCTGAGTACCGGCTTGTTAACCGTTTTCTCTTCTGACTTGGCCTCCACGTGTCCCTTGCCACCCTGACTTTATAAATTACTTTGCATGGTTACGCTTTGACCATAGTATGTACTAATAATCACACCTTCGATTATTATGCACGAGCATGCTAGTGGACGTGCCATGAATTGCTGCCGCACTGTGAATGACAGACGATGCAATGCAAATACCATTTAACCATTTGTATACAATAACCCTGCTGAAAATTAACACTTCTATGAGCCATTAAGTTACACAAGTACAACAATGCGGTAAGGTGTAACCTTTACAGAACAATGCATCCGCGAAGCATCTCAACCGCGCAACACTCGCAAACTGTTTACGTCAAACGAAAAGATGAACAAATACTTGGCGAACACTTTGCGGATGATCTCCAATTTTGTGCTTCGCCCAAAATGGCGTAAACGTTTTGCTAACGTGGTACTTTTTGCGATGGGGGTACACGAACCTGTTTTCCAGGGTCGGCGACAGCAACCTCGACCTTCCACCACACTTAAAACCTAAATAACTTGCAGCCAGTTCTTTGCAAACCCTGAAATCCCCGACCTTGAGGGCCAACGTTCTGTCCGCGACCCTGAAAAACAGGGTCGTGTAACAAGTCCTTACTCTACGACTTGAGAGCGCTGCCTCTGGGTCGGCGGACACAGCTGGTGGAGGCTCTACGCCTTGAATGCTGCTACCTCCTAGAGTCCCTTGATCCCTTGGCTTTCCCGGTTCCTCTTGAGACTGAGTCCCCTATCTCAAACCCTGGTCTAGGTCTGGCTGAAGGTATCAGGTAAAATTCTGGAGCCTCGGGTCCGACCCGAGGGTCTTGCAGGAAGACTCGCGGTGAAGAAAAAAACCGTTGGGTCTTGCGACTCCTGACGGCTGCTTGACTGGATATGCATGACTAGCGGACAAAATACATCGACACGCAATGTTGAGAATGGAGGACCAGTCGTCGCCTGCCAATGCACAGTCTCAAGTCACTTTGGCGACTCAATTTCGCGACAAGATTACCTGTGTGGGTGCTTGCAAGACCCGCAGTTAGGTTTTTAAAATTGCGGCTCCTTGACTGCGGGTCTGCCTTGGGTCTGACACGCACTCCAGAATTTACCCTCAGTTGGCTGTCCCCCTTTTATGGCCATACACCCGCTTGCATCACCACTTGCACCACTCTCTCCTCTGCCACTCCTGCTCCACCCGCTTGTATCACCACTTGCAGCTGCTTCTGCCTCTCTCAATCCTGTTCCCACGAGGCCTTCAGATTCGTTTTCAGGCACACTGATCCATCAGGGTCTCCCCCTCCCAAAAATGCTAAATTTTCAGGGTTCCCTAAAAAGGTTTGCTGATCAATCAGAATTGCTTTCAAAATTTCAGCTGATCTTTTCAAAGTTTTCGCAAAGAAGTGTGTTTGCTTGTAACGTGTTCTTGTTTGCTTGTGCAAAGTATATACGTACAGATGGTGTTCAAAAGAGAGTGTGCATGAATAAAGATTGGTGGTTCCTCGAATCTCTCCTTGTTGTTAGGTCTGCAAGAATGGACATTCTCTTTCAGCTATGGTACTACGTAACGTAGTCTCCATATGTGTCGCTTATCCAGATGTGGGGACCAGGCCCCCACATTCGTTTAGGAGCATGCTGAGTGATCACTATCCTTGTAAAAAAAAAAAACAAGGGGCGACGAAATCGTCTTAGGGTTGCGGAGCTCTATTCTACAAAAAGAGACAAAAAACGACTCGTGCTAGCATACTACTAAAAAATAATCCATTCAAATTCAAAGTACACATCTAGAAGTGTACGTAAATGGAACACAATCTGTTTTTTTATACGATTCAAATTATGAACATGTCATGACTGCCAAGCGTGGAAACCGCCACCTAGAAATGGTCTTCTCTTTCCACGTTTTATATTCTTATGTAACTTCTCTGTATTGTTTTATTATTTCGCTACCGTTCTCACTTCTCTCGTTTTTGTTTTTTGTTTTAGTATCGTCATTCTCGATACTGTGCGATATGATTACCCTGCCCGGTGGCGAAAGTTGCCACCTGGCAGGTTTTGTTTTGTTTTTTTTTTTTTTTTTGCCTAGTGGCGAGGCTCGTCACGCGCGCAATTTTTAACGGCAAATACTGTAGCCTTACAGTGACGCTGAGTGTGTTCTGCCACCGGTTCGGTTTTTTTTTTTTTTTTTTGTCAAATCGCGACTGGCTTCTTTAACTACGCGAATTACGAGGGCCTGTTCTAAATTACCTGTTTCATTGAGTTTCACCGATTAGTTGGTTATGCAAATTGCAAAAAGCGAATCGATGAGTTTTCGGACTTGTAGTTCCGAAGAATATGATGCAACACGTGCAATGATTCAATAATATACAACACGCCCCGATATGCTTGAAAATTAATTCACAACTTGCAATCTTGCTAGGCAGTTTCTGATGGAAACAAGAAAATAGATGGAATTTACTTCAGAGTTGTGTCATTTGTTGTGATTGAAGATTCTCAAACAAACTGCCAAGCTCACCGTTTTCGCCACATGTTTCTTGCTGGAACAGTGGCGAGCTCGTTTCTAGTGGCGCATTAACACCAAATTAGAACCAAAGTAATCTGCTTTGAGTTGAGAATTAGAAAAACAATGCGATAGAAATCAATTATCGGCAATCGGGCAGTTTCGGGCAGTTTCTAACTGAACAATCTATGAACCTTATAAACGGGCGAATATCGTAACTGTCGAAAACGTAACTGTCACAAGCACTTATTTTTGGCGAGTAACGCTTGTGGCCAACTGTTTTGCTGTCATATTAAATTCGGCAGCTGTTAATTTTGTCAATAGGCGAACTTAGGTTCTTCTTGCTCCCGATTGGACGAATTGCACAACATTGGCAGCAGAGTACGCCATTGGACGAAAAATGACTATCAAGTGACGAAATTTATTTTGCTTGACCTAGCAAGTGATTTTGTTCGCTGTATTTAGTTTCACCGTTTCTGGCCATAAATTTGCTCGATTTGGTTATGGACTGTTTCTAGTACGTATCATCCCACGAAGTGTCATCCGAGAAATGTTGGAAACTCTAACTGTTATTTCGAAACCTCAACGTTTGAGATGGGTTTTCAACATTCTTGGATAACACTTTTTCATAATGACACTAATAAAAACAAGCCCTAAGGATTTCAGCACAGTTTTGTACAATCAGGCAGAGGTGAGGTTTTTTTGGACAATCCAACTCAAGGTGGTTCCATTCGTTCTAGTCTACCTTTCTTGTTTCTTTCCAACTCTCAACCTTCCTAGTTCAACTTTGCTTCCCCAAGCATCTTAGCTCTAGAATTCCAAATTCTCCAAGCATTATAGCTCAACCATTCCAAGTTCTCCAAGCATCCAAGCTCAACCGTTCCAAGAACTCTAGCAAGACCTTATCTCATCAGTAAGCGCCCATAACTCATGGAATTCACATGTGGACGTTTTCCTACTGATTTTTTGTTCTCTGTTAACAGAAACTTAACATTCTTTACTATTTTCTGCAGGATCCTTCCGAGTTCGTTTGGCTCAGCTCTCTGCCCACGCGCCCATTCAAACTCTAGGTAAGCTGCTATGTTCATTACCAGCTGAACTTATTATTTTTTTTTCCATGTTAGTTGAATTTGAAGTGCATAAACTAATTTGAGGCAATTCGCTTTCGAATCTGCCTGACCCAGCAGTCTGGTAATTGACCGTTTCAAGGTGCCATCCTACTTGTCTCAATTCCCTCTTTCCAAAATTTCATTTATTCGATGGTGTGTTTATTTTTCCTTATGATAATTGGCAGAATCGCGATTCGTGTCATCTGGCGCACCTGCGTGCAGCTTTAGGATACTGGTGAGTGTCGGAGATCGACTCTCACGAACTGCACCCTATTTCCTAGCTTGTTGAATGATATGCACATATCAGATAAATCTTTTTTTGTTCACGTTATTCTCGCCACGTCCAATCTAGTTGGTGGCTTCGGTTGGAAAGGGCAACTGTCCGGGTTCGATACTTGCCAGATTCTCAAGCAGTGTGTTTCTGTTTTTTATTGGCAGAAGTGGGATTGGTGTCATTGGCGCAGCTGTATGCAGCTTTAGGATCCTCGTGAATTTCGAAGATCGATTCTCATGAATTGTACCCTACTTCCAAGCTCGTTGAATGATATGTAAACGTTAATTCAAATTTATTTGTTCACCTAATGTAAGCTACGTTTAGTCTTATGGGTAGCTTTTTTTGGGAAGGGTGCGTATCCAGGTTCGATGCTCGCTGGCATCATTTTTTTTTTTCTGGTTCCTCTGTTTGTTGTATGCGAATTTCATATATTTCTAATATTGGGACTAGGGTGGTCACAAAGGTTCAATACGCATTGTCACCTAATATGTGCTGCTTTTTCTATATTTGTTATTTTCTTTATACTTATTGGCAGACTCACGATTCGTCTCATCTGATGCAGCTGCGTGCAGCTTTAGCATCTTGGTGAGTATCGAAGATCGATTCTCATGAACTGCACCCTATTTCAAGCTTGTTGAATGATTTGTTTGTTTTATATAAAATTAATTGTTCACTACCTGTATGCTACGTCTAGACTAGTGGGTAGCTTCAGTAGGGAAGGGAATGATCCAGGTTCACTACTTACTGGCATCATATTTTCTTTTCTGGTTCCTTTGTTTTCTGTATGCGAATTTCATTTCATTCAAATATTGGGACTAGGGTGGTCACTCGGGTTCAATACACATTGTCACCTAATATGTGCCGCTTTTCTATATTTTGTTATATTGTTTGTACTATTTGATTTTTTTTTTTAATTTACTACACATCTTGAAGTTCTTCGTTTAGCAGCTCTTCATCTGGTTGGTAAGGTGATCTCTTGTTGATTCCCACTGCCCCTCAAAATTGTGTCTGTTTTGTTTATTTGTCAATACTATTTTATTATATAGCAACTGTTGTGTTTGTTCGCCTAGTTGTTTTGTGTCCGACAGGGTTCGTTGCTGCAACCACCCGGGTTCGATACCCACTGAACTCCTTTTACTTTGTTCCCAATTTTCTTGAGTTGTTCTTCCTTTGTGAATATTATGTGCAGCCAATTTCTTCAGTTCTAAAGACTTGCGGATCACTGCGTTCATTGGCTTGGTGAGCAGCAGGGTTTGATACCCTTGTCCTTTTTTTTGGGTTGCGGAGCAACCTATTACGATCGATCCGACGAGAATTTTTTTTCAAGTTTTATCAAGTTTTATTAATTTCTTGATAATAATTAAAGGAAACTGATGGGGAATATAGGCAATATATTATGGATGGCTTATCTAAACTACAAAGCTTTATTCATTAGAATACACGTCCTAGAATACACGTCTTCATTCCTCGCCATCTGCGACGAAATTGACGACCTACACGAGACGGAGAAAACGAGTCGATACATTATAGGGCTGAAACCGGAGGTCCAGCGCGAAATTAGCATGCGCCGCCTGGCGACGTTCTTGGAGGTGCAGCAGGTCGCAAAGGTGTGGGACGAGAACAGTGTCTGGCTGAGAATGAATTTCTAGGAGAGAAGCCGTTTTTTAGGGCAGAACAGTTACCCATCCATCAACGGCGTGGCAGCACTGTCAGAAACATATTTTATGGCAGGTGTTATAAGTGTGGCCAGCCGGGGCACATCATGCGAGACTTTCCGGTGTTGCAGAAATTGGGAGCTAACGACGGAAGGAAGCCGGGGAATGGACAGCATCAGTAGCAGTCGGGCCCCCTACTGATGAGGCTTCATCGCCCGATGATCATCATTCCCACCGAGTCGTAGTGCCAATCTATGCGATTGACCACACCCGGTTAAAGGGGAGTGAACCTGTTGACTGCCCTATGCTGGTGGAAGGGCACGTTGGCAACAACAGATTAAAAATATTTGTGGACAGTGGGGCACCACATAGCCTGTTCGATGAGACGAGCAAAGAAGCTGCAACTGCAAATGGAGAGGTGCATGCCCGAGATTGACGCGCGGTTGGTCGACGGCACGCCACTTGCTATCCGGGAGCGGGTGAAACACGTTCACATTGATTGCGACAGTCACGTAAATTTCATGTTGAAAATGCAGTCGACGACATTGGACGGCTGCGATGTGCCCTTGGGGCGCGATTGGCTTCGCACGTACAATCCAAGCATCGATTGGCGGAATGGTGTCATTCGTTTGAAGTGGGGTGGCGAGTGGCGACGACTGCCGAAGTGGAAACCACTTGACCCTCAGTCAACGCTGGTGAACAACATGACTTAAGCGGGTGAGGGCACGTGGAGTGGACGCCTACGTCGTCCAATGGATCGCATCAACAAAGGTGGCTGAACAGACAGACCTGGAGAAGCTGTGTGCTTCTGTACCAGAGGACCTGGCGAATATCATGCGCAAACACGAGAAGATTTGTCCTGATAACCTACCACCCGGCCTCCCACGAAGGAGGGCTTGGAATTCCTAGGCCACATCATCTCCACCGAAGGCATTTAAGTCGACCCGAAGAAAATAGATACTATTTGCAACTAGGAGCCGCCTACGAACGTCGAGGAGTTGCAGAGTTTTCCGGGGTTCGTCAACTACGTGCGCCGCTTTATCCTTAAAATGGCAGAGTCATCAGCCTCGTTAACCGACTTGCTGCAGAAGGGGGTATTTTATGAGTGGGGGGAGAGGCAGCAAGCTGCGTTTGACCAACTGAGAACTTTCCTTATAATACCACCCGCTCTTCGCATCGCCGACCCCGACCGCCCATACGAACTGGTTACGGACGCCAGCGACATTGCCGTCATAAACGAACTGGTGACGGTGTACAGCTAATAGCCTATGACTCAGGAAAACTCCAAGGCGCTGAACGGAATTACCCGGTTCACGACAAGGAAATGCTCGCGATCATGAACGCCTTCAAGACCTGGCGCTGCAACCTGTCAAGTGCTGACGTTACTGTCCGAACAGACCAGAAGTCCCTAAAGTTCCTTCGAGCCCAACCGACACTCAATCCATGACATATTCGTTGGCTCGAATATCTCGAGTCCAACTTCCACTACCACATCACTTACAAAAGGGGGCAAATAATATTGCCGATGCCCTTTCCCGCCCTACTGCCTATACCACCGCCGTACTAATCACCCAAGCTAACTTGCTGCTAAGTGGACTGTTTACCCACAGCTATAATACTGATCCCTTCTTCACCTCTAACGGCCACCAGGCCCTGACCACTCAACGAGGCCACTACCACCTAAAAGTTGGTACTGACCGAATTTGGGTTCCATCTTACTGACTGTTACAGGAGTTACTGATATGGGAGGTTCATGAGGCTAATTGCTCAGGACATTTCGGGGTTGATAAACTCTTGAAAATGCTCCAATGTCATTATTACTGGCCGAATGCGACCCACGATGTGCAGCAATATATGGCATCATGTCCCACCTGCTAACTGATGAAATCCTTTTGCCAAAAGCCAGTTGGATTACTGCAACCGTTGGAACCACCCTCCAAGCTCTGGACACACGTGTCCATGGACTTCGTGACAGGACTGCTGGGTGACGCATCCCAAAATGATGCTGTACTTGTGGTCGTTGATCGACTCACGAAAATGGCTCATTCCGCGCCATGCCGAACGACGATCATAGCTGAGCAAATTGCCAAGCTTTTCATCTCAACCGTCATTTGCCTGCATGGAATCCCGAAGGCGATTGTGAGTGATTGTGATCCCCAATTTACGTTCAACTTCTGGACAAAAATGCGGGAACAGTATGGTACACGTCTCCATCTGTCCCCGACCTACCACCCACAGACCAACGATCAGACTAAACGGACAAATCAGACCATGGAGCAGCTGATACGGACAACTTGTACCGACCCGACCCAATGGGAAGATTCTCTCCCATTGATCGAGTTCGCGTATAATAACGCACCTTTGTCCACGACTGCCCAATCATCATTCTACCTGAATTACGGTCTAAACCCCATGACTCCCACTACACTAGTTGAGAGTCCCGTCCCACGGTCGCAACAGGTCGTCAAGGACTTACAGACAGCACAGAAAAACGCTACGAAGGCTATCTCAAAAGCCAAACTTACAGCCAAATGGTATGCGGATAGGCATCGACGGGATTTACCCGTCTCCCGGACAACTTGTTCTTCTGGAAACCAAGAATTTCTGGTTGAGTTTACCACATATACTTCGCCCGAGATTCTGCGGGCCCTTCCGAATTGTTCGGATGGTGACACCCGTCAGTGCCAAGTTACTGTTACCAAATGACTGGCGTATCCACAATTCATTCCACGTTAGTTCATCTTCGACAGTTCATCGCAAACACGGCTGATCTCGACCGTCAACGACTCTACCCTTCGATCAGACTTCCCTGAGCCAACCACCAAACCACAGCAGATACTCTCCCACCGAATCCGCTGAGACCAAGGTCAACGGGTTTTGGAGTTTCTGGTTCGATGGGTTGACCGAACGTGTGACAATGACATGTGGGTCCCAGCCGCTATCCTCGACAACCACCCATTGGTGCAGGCCTATTTACACGATCAGGCTACCCCAAATGTGGGTAGTCTCGTCTAGGAGGGGAGAATGTGTAAGGAAAATCCTTTTTCCTTATCAAGCCTCGCTAACATTGAGTGCAGCCCTGAATTCCAGAAGTCCAGGCTTGGCCCGACATTTCAGGTTTGAACTATGTTCGAGACCCCAAGCCTACACGGGGCGTCGCATCCGACACTCCCGAGTCCCGAGGTGCCCAAAACAACCTCGCGTGTGTTTCGTGGCCTTCCTCGAGGCTCTCTTGCTTGGCTAGATGTGCTTGTATTTAGCCCTGCACTTCATTTGTACCCGACACACTTTAATCATGACCTCACTATTGCATTACTCCACTCCTATCCAGAGATTATCATAACAGAGGGAGTCCTGACACATTGCGCCTTATCGGGGTGCTTACTCATCAGTCCCGCCACGGCTTGTCCAGCATAGTTTGGTAGAGGCTACGTACTTTTGTGGTCTCACAGGTCAGGCCACCGAATGCTCCTCATTTCCTTTTCCTCTCACCGAGAGGGCCACTGAATGCTCCTCCCTGTCCCAACTAGGACTGACTCCACAAACCACACCACACCATTGACGACACCAATGTCCCTTGCAACTTGGGAAACGGGTTTTGCGTGCGAGAAGGGCCCCCTTAAGGACCAGGATCGATGTTTCAAGAAACAGAAGAGTCTTTCTCATTGCCGCATGCCATTTAGTATCTGTCTTCTAAGAACGTGTCCAAAGTATCTGCCATTTAGTACCATGCTTTTGTATTTTCCTGCTTTAGTGCTCCCCCACTTTCCTGCTCGTCGCCACTCTTACTATTTACATGCTCCCAGTCTCAATCTCGTCTGCTAAGCAGCAGCCATACCAGCTGAGGTTCGCCTACTGACGTCTCAATTCTCTGGGAGCACCATCCAAATTGACTGAGGCTCGGCGCGCACCCAAGCAGCTAGGAAGCATAATCGCATCGCAAAATTTCGCATTGTCCTTTCGCATCGCATTTGCGGTATTGGCAGCTGTAGCCGCAGGCATGTCGCCACTACATCGTCCTTGTCGCCGTCGCCTGCTCTGCCGCAATTCCCACCTGGTGATTGTCGCCATGTTGCTGGTCGTGGTGGGTGGCGTGCCCACTGCTATTAGTCCGCCTACTAGCGGTGAGAGTCGCCCCCCCGCCTTCGCCACTGGCTTTCCCTCTTTCCGGTCTACCACTCTTGCTTGTCCTCACTCCTCCCAAGCGCCAAGTCCTCTCCAAGCCGTTTCCAAGGCCCACTGTCTATGGCGGCACGACCCTCTTTGCTGAAAGCACTGCCTTGCTACTCCGATTCCCTGCCTTCCTCCCCTTCTCTCTCACGCCACCTCCTCCCTTGCGTACGCCAACCCAGACCTCTGTGTGCAGGAGCCCTGCGGCCAATATGCCTCTGTGTCGGACGGCGGGTAGAACTATACGTGTACTGCTGGTGCCATTTTGGTGGGCGTGCAGGGGGAGGACCCATACTGCGTGTGACGTGGTGAGGGGGGGTGCATGGGGGAAAGGTACAGGCGGGGACAAGGAGGCGAGGACCAGAAGGGGGAGTTAGGTTGGGGTAAAGGGAAAGGCGAAGGAGGGGGAGGGGGTGTTTGGGGAGAGGGAGAAGTGATAAAGCAAAGGAGGAGTAAGGCCAGGAGGGGAACAAGGAAGGGTGTGCGACTTTATCAATGGTTTAGGATGCTGGCATGGTGTGGGGAGGCATGCGCTTGTAAGGTGTTCCACGGAGCTTGTGGGATGACTCGTTTAGCCTGCTGATTGCCAGCTTCTCTTCACACCATGCAAGCTGTTTCACGAGTCCACTCCAAAGCCATATGGCTGCATGGCCCCCTATCTCGGGAGTGGAGCCCTTCAACTCCAGTCCATGAGTCACACGGGAATCTAGCTCTTCGTGTCAGTGTGAACGACAAACCATACCACCGTTGCAGCCAATCGCCATTCTCACTGACCCACCCCCCTTCTCATTCTGCCCCTATAGCTTTCTCTCCTCGCCCCTATTTCCCCAGGCAAGTGCGATGACGGCACGCGGGAGGGCCCCTGTGGCAGGTTTGGATCGTGCACAGAGACAGCCACGGGATACAACTGCACCTGTGATCCATCATATACCCTTGTCGGTCCTTTTAAAAATGGGTCCCAGGCGTGTGTTTCTGGTACGACATGCATAGAGGCATGCCCCCCCATGCCATGCCATGCCACGCCATGCCATGCCATGCCATGCCTATAATTGTGTACCATGCTATGCCTTGCAGTGCTATGCCATGCCTTCCATTTCCATGCATGCCTTCCATGCCATGTCATGCCATGACACCGAATACATGTCTATCCATCCGATGCCATGTGACTGGATTCCATCCTCGATGCCTATCCGTGCTCTATGGTTGAGTTGTTTTAAATAAAAGTCATATTCTTCTAATATGCTTTCCTACTTAAGCGAGGGAAGATGTAGGGGAGACAATGCTAGTGGTTTAGAACGCCGGTTGAGCCTCACCACTAGAGTGATTGATTGAAGCTTTCCCATTGTATGGCTCTCACACTCGCCACGAGGAGCGAGAGGGCCCATCTTTATAAGGAAAGAGGTGGGTCATGTGACATTATCCATGGTGATGAAGTATAGACTCATTTTGCTTACTTAATAGGTAGATTTTCCTCATATCATCATGCTTGGTAACAAGAAAGCGCTTGCTCTCGGTCCTTGTATTCCAGCAACCTTGGTATACACTAGGCATGCAAGGTAAGAGCCATGCATACGAGCAAGCCAATTGCCACCTAAGTGAGCTCGGCCACAGGCTCCACAATGGTGAAGCAGTCACGTAGGGACATGCTTTTGTCCGGCGAACCCAGGGGGGGGCTCTCAGCGTGGGCGGCCTTGTTGACCTTCTCCAGGTAGGCCATGGCTTGGGCCTGCGGCAGGGGTACCTACCAGGAGGACAATGCTGCGAATAGGGATTCGTCTGCTGCCAGCTCCTCAGGCATATGCTGGCGAGGGGATTGGCTTGTCTCCACCGCATCAGCCCGAGCGTTTCGCCTGGATCGCGGTGCTTCACCCCGCAATCTGGGAATGGAGCGCACTGCGCGTGCACTTTGTCCTCCCACTTCTTTCACCCGCTTCTTCCGAGCTTTGCCACGCCGATGTGTATAAGTGGCGTCCTGGCATTCCTCCTGAGCAATTGTTTCTTGTACGTTGAGCGCACTTAAAGCCCTCCTACCAGCACTTTGGTAGTCGTTCTCAGACCCTCGGACCTCCTCCTACAGGCGCCACACCCCGTCCTTTCACTCTGCCACCCAGGCCTCTGCCACCACTCTCCCTGCCTCTGCCGCCTGGGCCGCGCTCCACGTTGGATCTTGCGTCAGTGCGGCCTGCCCCAAGCGGGGTCGTCGCTCCATGAGATGAATGGAACTAGTGCAGACCGCTGAGGGCCGTCGGCGTGCGCATCGGGAGCGCTCCGCCAACCTCGAGAGTACGGCGGAGAGCTCGCTCCCCCCAGGCTGGGCGATCTCCCCTACCAGGTCCTAGCAGTTGTGGGAGCGTGGGCCTCCCATGCTTGGGAACGAGCGGTGGTCACCTGGCCGCATTCCCTCGCGAGAGGGGAGCTGCTCGTAGACCCTGGGCCGCCGCGAGGAGCTGGGGAAGTCCCCACAGCCTGCATGCGCAGCGAATTATGATGCCGTGCCCCCTTGGAGTCGCCGCCCGCGGTCCTGCCCACCACTGACGCAGCAGTTAGCAGGCTGCCAGCCACCCTACTACCACATGCCCTAGGCCACTCATAATTATGGAATGCCTGGGGGGCAGGGGCGAGGAGGGAAGCTCAGGGGACGTCTCGCATGGCGGGCTGGCGAGCAGACTCTGGCAAACAATGGAAGGATGCTCGAGGGTATCCTGAGGAGCGTCTGAGCCCTCTCCCAGCCAGCTCTGATCGCTGAACCATTTGTAGCGGCCGCCCAGCTGCCTGCGTTGCTTCTTCCCAATATGTATCTGCCGCACTGCAGCAGCTGCCGCCTCTCGCTCCGGCGTACTCGCAGGTGCCTCCACCCACCCGGGCGTTGCCAGCTCTTCCGCAGGCGCTCGTGCATGCCGCCCAGGCGCTCCGCCGCTGTCTGCACGCTACACACCCCCTCTGCCATCGGCACCTCCACAGTCAGAGGTGCTGGTGCCATCGGAAGACACTCTGCCGCGGTGGCAGCCCGCTCCACTTCCATGCGTTCCTCAGCAGGGAGCGGGCCTGCAAGGGAAGCCATGCCTGATAACTGGCCCCGGGGCGTCCGGTCCATTTGTCCTGCCCAGTCGTGTGGTGGCGTCCCCCACTAGAGTCGAAAAGACGGCAGAAGCAGCGGGAGGGGAGGGGGCGGAGTCATCGGAGATCTTCCTGCACAGCCGTAACTGGCCAGGGGTTCACTGCTCCGGTGGGTTGCGGATCCTGCCATGGGGGCAGGTGGGTGGCCTTCCAGGGAGGCAGCGGGTGGATGGATGTCAAGAGATGGATGGTGACGGGGCTGTCTGTGATGTTGATGCCGAGGTACTGCATCATGGTCGGCGACATGGTAATGGTGAGCTGAAGCTCCAGCTCCCCTTCGAACCAGACGATGATGGAAGTGGTGGAGCCGACATAGAGTAGGTCATCTACGTAGACTATTAGCAGGATGTAGTCGCCGCTACGAGATAGCCTGTAGATGCCTTGGTCGTGGGGAAGTTGGGCAAAACCCGTGGTGGTCAGGATACTGTGCAGGATACTGTGCAGGATCCCTCTATGGGATTTGACGAGCTGGCACACCAGCGTGAGATCGTCTACATATACGTGTGGCTGCTCGACAAAGATGCCGGTATCGATTGGGGCGTAGAGGAATGTGGTTGCGACATCGATTTGTCGCAGAGGAAGCCAATAGACAGTGGCGATAGCAAGGAGAATGTGAAGAGGTGTGTGGCAGCTGACCGAAGCGAAGGTCTCGATGTAGTCACGACAGTGCTGCTGGTCGAAGCCACGAACCACCCATCGGGCTTTGAAGCGTTCAATAGTCCCATCCACTTTGGTCTTCACTCGGAAGACCCACTTCCCAGAGAGGATGGTCTTTCCCTTGGTTTGAGAAATTGGAATCAGTTTCCAATTGTTCTGCTCATGTAATGCCGCTAACTCCCGGTCCATTGCTTCCCTCCATTTTTCCATGTGCAACACAACCCACATTGTGATACACCATTCAAGCACACACACAAGCACTAGATAGCAATGACATAGACTCACAAATCATTCTATGCCATGCATGCACACACACGAACAAGGGCGACAAGTCGAGTACAAGCCATAGGGTTGCACCAACAGTACGGCTGCGACGAGTCAGAGGATTTGCAGGCCAGTCTTGGTTTAGCGAGAAAGTGTTGGATCCTCGGGATAGTCTCCTTCATCTCCCGCTTCAGGATTAGGTACGAAACCTGGTCCAACTCTTTCTAAAACGTTGGTGTTGACACTGTGGGGTGTTACGTAACCAGTGTCAGCAAAGTGGTAGTATGCTTTAGCGTTCGAGCTTTCTCGAGGATTTTCTTCATCCATCTACATGTCGACTAAGCAGCAAGGGAGTAGTCCTGCAGCTGCTGACGCGTTCTGGATGACTTGCTCGTCTAGGTCAACTTTGTCTTCTGTCGAACAAACGCGCGTGCGCCAGCGAAACCACTTGATGGGTCTTGATTGGTGGCGATGTTCTCCAGGTAATGGTTTAGAGTGAGGTTCTCATAGAAAATCGTTTTTACGTACCGGTAATGTTTCCTTATCTTCCACGTCAAAGATTTTCCAAGCCTTATAGAGTTTTTTTCACACCGAGGTGTAGACCCCATCCTGCGCGCTATGAATATCGTCCAGCTCGTGCAGTGTGCGGACGGTACTGTACAATGCAGCCGGAAAGTCGTAATAATTTTGTGCTGCCCTGCTTTCCGGTCCACAGCAGATGCGGTGATGCGTTGTTTTGCAGGGAACTTGACGACAAAAGAGTCTGCAGCATAATATCGTGATTCATCGCCTCCGGCCACTGCGAGTTGGGCAGACGCATCCCAGTCAGCAATTTCCTCACGGTGTTCTGGAGAGGGCGGTTCATCCTTTCTGCTACACCATTCGGTTGGTGAGCGTAGGGGAGGGTGACAAGCCTCTTGATTCCTCTCTCAACGAGGTAGTCCTTGAATCGCTATGACTGGCATTCCATCGCCCTGTCTGACTGAAAACATTTCAGTTTTGTATCTCCCTCCCGTTCGGCTACAGCAAGCCATGCGACGAAGGCAGAGAAGGTGAGGTCGCGTGACGGTAGGTTAAGATGCCAGGTGTATCGTGTCGCGGCATCAACGAAGGTGATAACGTACACTGAGGGAAAAAACCGTCCGGATGTTTGGCAATAAGTTGGGTTTTTAGGCTTTGAGACTACTGTATGGTAAACCTGCAAGATGCACGGTGGTACATGTTGGGAGAGGCACAAAGTGGATGCGTTCACTGCACTAAGAACTAGAATAGTACATTGGATCTAACTCATACTCCAAAAGATATACAACGAGTACATCCGGACAGTTTTTTCCCAGGACAAAGAGCAAACTTCCGAACAACGTTTCTAGTACCTAGTCCACCTACTCTTGGCGTTGATCACCATCCACACCCTCCTAGGCATGTTATCTATGTGGTTAGTGCAGACCTTTGCATGAAGCTTCTTGCACTCTTCCTTGACCCACCATTTTGCATAAGGGGGTGAGCACAAGGAAAATTGCGAAGTATTTGAGCGTATGCATAAGTATTGTGCACGAATTCAGATTGAATGTAATCTCTGAGACTAGCCAAGCCGAGGGGTGTCCAAAGATGCCATTACTTGAATGGTCCCGGCTTATCATGAGTTGTTTTCGTCGAATCAGAGTAGGGTGAAATCACGAATAGAGTGGCAAAATCTAGCATACCCGCCACGAAACTTAGGGTAACAGAGCACGGTCGATTGAGCATCCTTTCATTGTTAGAATCATGTTAAAATCCGCGAGTCTAGTGACAGTGCATCAGTTGAAGAAGTCTCGACTGTTTGGGAAGAATATCAGGGTTGAGGTCTGGTGAGGAAGAGGGGCACTCCAGAGCTACATATCCATGCTCTCCGAGCCATTCCAAGCCTAGGCAGGGAAAATGACATGGAATGCCTTGGAGAGCATAAGTATGTTGCGCTGGAGTGACCCTTTTTCTCACCAGACCTCAATCCAGATATTCTTCCCAAACAGTCGAGGTTTCTTCGACTGCTGCCCCGTCACTAGACCCGCGGATTTTAACATGGTTCACACAGTGAAAGGATGTTCAGTCGACCGTGCTCTGTTACCCTAAGATTCGTGGCGGGAATGCTAGATTTTGCCACTCTATTCGTGATTTTACCCTAGAACGATACAACGAAGACGACCCATGATAAGCCGGGACCATTTAACTAATGGCATCTTTGGCCACCCCTCGGCTTGGCTAGTCTCTGAGATAACATTCATTCAGAATTTGTGTACAATACTTATGCATACGCTCAAATACTTTGCAATTTTCCTTGTGCTCACCCCCTTATGCAAAATGGTGGGTCCAGGAAGAGTGCGAGAAGCTTCATGCAAAGGTCTGCACTAACCCCATAGATAACATGCCTAGGAGGGTGCGGATGGTGATCAACGCCAAGAGTAGGTGGACTAGGTACTAGAAACGTTGTTCGGAAGTTTGCTCTTTGTCCTGGGAAAAAACTGTCCGGATGTACTCGTTGTATATCTTTTGGAATATGAGTTGGATCCAATGTACTATTCTAGTTCTTAGTGCTGTGAACGCATCCACTTTGTGCCTCTCCCAACGCGTACCACCATGCATCTTGCAAATTTACCATACAGTAGTCTTAAAGCCTAAAAACCCAACTTCGTGCCAAACATCCGGACGGTTTTTTCCCTCAGTGTAGTTGAGGTCAGCCCGGCTGAAATCTCGCGCGATATACAGTATATCGCTGTATACTTTTTCGAGTGGAGCGTACTCTGGTGCGCTCGGGTTGTGATGCGACGGGAATGGTTGACGAGGAAGATCTGCTTTCGGGCAAATAAAGCAAGTGTGTCGAGGTCAACGGAGTTCACGGCCACCGAGAAGTAGAAGAGCGTCCTTATCCAGGACGTTCGCATAGTGTCGAATAGGCGTGAGTTGCCAGGATGTCCTTGAAAGAATTCGGAAGGTGGTGGTGCTCAACTTGCAGGAGACTAAGTATAGAATCTGCTTGAGTCAAGCCTTGGGTATATAGTATCTCTACTACTCGATAGTACTTGTAAGGATCGTCATTCTGGAATGGTAGACTAGTAAGACAGTGGAAGTCTTATAGGAGTGAACCTGAGCACATGAACTTGTGGGTAGTCGAAGGTTGAATAACCTGAGCACATAATTCAGTGGAAAGTCAAGGTAAATAAAAGAAAGGCATTACGAGGATATATACTAGTACCTGTTAATAGAAATTACCTGTTCGGCTATTAGAAAGTACCTGTTTGGCTAGTTGCGCGCTATGCGACATATTCGTCATACTAAAGGGTCGCGACTGCTCGCGTGACTGAAACGACTCGTTACGCCTATTCGCGGAACTGAAGCTATATGCTAACATGATCTCTGAGACCCCTGATCCTTTGCTGACATCAGCACTCGGCATGGTTGCTTACTGAGAAACTCGATACTGCTAGCTACACCAAAAACGTAACTTGCGGTAATGCAAACTTCATATATCACAACACTCCCCTTCATTCCTGGAAGTTCGATGTAGTCACGTCGTGGTTGAGGTTCCGCGAATGAGGTCTGCAGTTTTGAATCTTGTGATGTGTCAACTTCATGTGCTGTATGTAGTCGGCGGTCATTCCATTGGTCAAATGGTAGACCAATCGTTTTCTACCCTTGTTGATGACGAATTTTGGCTTTGACGAAGTGCGCGTAGATCCTCCTTCCCCCCCCCCCCCCTCACTTCGGCGGAGCGAAAATGAGTCGGGTTTGGTGGGACAAGTAGTTAGTGTCAACTTATACATATATTGTTATGTAGAAGTTATAGGCTAGATAGGGTATGTTCTTAGTGGGTACAACCCAAACGCTATATCTCCCCTGTTCTCCCTTCTTCTATTCATTCTTTCTAGTCTTAACATGGTATCACGAGTAGGTAGGTCCACCCACCCGCTTCCGCCCCGTGCCGCCACCTACCAGACCCTCGCGCCCCTAGCTGGCCCCGCGCGCCCCTACGGCCCCGTCGCGCCCCTAGCAGGCCCTGTCGCGCCCCTACGGCCCCGTTGCTCCCCTACGGCCCCTCGCGCCCCTATCCGGCCCCATCGCCCCCTAGCTAGCCCCGTCGCGCCCCTACGGCCCCGTCGCGCCCTTACGGCCCTATTGCACCCCTACGGCCCCGTCGCGCCCCTAGCTGGCCCCGTCGCGCCCCTACCGGCCCAGTCGCGCTCCTACGGCCCTGTCGCGCACCTAGCCGGCCCCGTTGCGCCCCTACCAGCCCCTCGCGCCTCTAGCCGGCCCCGCGCGCCACTACGGCCCCTCGTGCCCCTAGCTGGCCCTGTCGCGCCCCTACCGGCCCCTCGCACCCCTAACCGACCCCGTCGCTCCCCTACCGGCCCCTCGCGCCCCTAGCCGGCCTCTCACGCCCCTACGGCCCCACGTGCTCCTACCGGCACCCCCGCATCCCTAGCCGGCCCCACGCGCCCTTGCCGGCCCCGCTCGCCCTAGCCAGCCCCTTGTGCCCTAGCCGGCCCCTTGTGCCCTAGCCGGCCTCGTCACCTGAGCTGCCGAGCTGCCGAGCCACCGTGTCCCCGAGCCGCCGAGCACCCGCGCCGCTGAGCCGCCGTGCCGCCGAGCCGCCGAGCCGCCGTGCCGCCGTGCCTCCGAGCCGCCGCGCCGCCGTGCCGCCGTGTCCCCGAGCCGCTGAGCCGCCGAGTCGCTGCGCCGCTGAGCTGCTGTGCCGCTGTCACACTGTGCGATGGCGGACGCCGTTCTTCGCTTGGATGCTGAGGGGCACGCGATCGACTTCGCCGCCTGGCTCGTTGACCTCCGCCGGCACCTGACAGGTCAGCGCCAAGATGGGTACTCCCTGGCTATGCATGTTGATGGTTTGCTTCCCCGCCCCCTTGCGCCTGATCCCCTCCCTCCTGACCCTACTACTGCTGAGAGCGAGGCTTTTGCTGCTGCTGCGCTTGTTCGAGCTGTCTGGGATTCTCGCGATGTAGTAGCCCAGCTTGCCATTAGCCATACCCTCCCCCTGTCTGAGCGTCCGCGCTTTACCGCTGTCGCGAACGCGAAGGACTTACTCGTTACAGTAGTTGAGCGTTACTCCACACCTGCTTTCGCCTCTGCTGGCCGCTTGATCCTACCCATGCTCTTCCCTGATCTTTCTGCTTTCCCCACAGTAGCTGACCTCGCTACTCACCTCCGTGCAGTAGAGACCAGCTACCGCGTTGCTAGCTCTGCAGCCCAGCTTGCTGCCTTCCCCCCACCTTTCTGTGCTACCCTGTACCTCATCGCCATGCGCCTGCCTGACCGCTTAGCCTCTGCCCGCGACCACTTCCTTAGTCAGCACCCTGCCGACCTCACCCTGACCACCTTTGTCACCACTCTGTCTGAGATGGAGACTCGCCAGCGCACTATCGCTCAGTCGAGCGATGTTGCGGCAATCCCTATCTTTCAGGGCTGTGCCCCCTCCCAGTGCACATACGCTGATGTCTCCGCCACAGTTGCCATGACTGCACCTCCACCTGAGATAGCAGCTGCGGCTTACCCTAAGCAGCGCCAACGCCAGGGCCGCCATGGCCCCAAGGGAGGACGTGGAGGTGGCGCTAGTGGTGGTGGTGGCGGGGACAGTGGTTCTGACGAGGGGGTTGGAGCTGGTGCCCAGGGGCAGCAGCAGTCGCCGCAGTCGCAGCCGCCGCAGCAGCAGTAGCCGTCCCAGCAGCAGCAGCAGCAGCTGCAGCAGCCGTGGGCTCGTCTCCCACCCGGGTGGCTAGGAGCCCTTGGCAATGGTGGTCGTGGTGGTGGGCCTCTCAGCTCGGCGTTCACCGGCAGCTTATGTGCTGTGAGCTGCCAGTACCAGCTTCAGACCGGGCCTCTGCGTAGCACGGTGTGCCGCCGCTCGCACCCCAACGCCCGTTGCTTCCGCCGCCTCGACGACCTCTTCCGTCGCTGCTTTGGTCTCGCCCCTATCACAGGATCGAATGCGTCGAGGAAATGTTTGCTCAATGTTGCCCTATCAATCAGTACAAGGTGCTTTTATACTTCCAGAGTACATCAGGTAACCAGGTTTATCCTATCCGAAGGGAATAGACCCTTCTAGAAATAGAATCACCTTGCGTATAGCCACGCAAGGCTATTGGCTTTAAGGGATTACGACAGGATTACGCTAGATATAGCGCGCCAGTACATCCCGAGCCTGGTCGGTGATATAATTATAATAACAGGATAAACCAAAGGATAATGGAAAATGAGGAATAGGAAACCAAATGAGATGAGATAAAGACCAAATGAATTAGGATAAAAAGAGGAATGAAATAGAAAGGAAATATGGAAAGGGAAAATCGGTGTAACTGTGTCGTACTCTAACACTTCCCCCCCTCAAAGCTGGGTACTTGAAGTAACACCCTGCTTGACAAGGTAGTCGCGAAGAGGACGACAAGCGTTACCCATGTCGAATTCAGAGACGCAGCGTCAGAAGTATCATAACCCTTCCAGCAAAGAAAAAGTTCCAGAGTGTCATTCTGACGACGACGGTGTCCAAGCACGTAGTTGTCCCATGTCGTGGACGAACACGGGCGGCGACAGTGGTTGGCATTCGGTGTAGAGCGTGTTTGGTCGTGATAGGGTTTAAGAAGCTGGTATGGAAGGTGTTATGCATCTTCCAAGTGCCTGGTAGGCGGAAGCGGAAGTTGGCTGAGGTGACCATTGCTTCAATAAGGATAGACCTGCAGAAGCAAGGTTGAAGCTTGGATGGAAGATGGCTGATGTAGTGATTACGGTGTGGATAACTGTAGTGATGAGAAGACAAGTGCTTCTGCTGCTGTTGGATGTCCAAGTGGCGCATGTGTGGTCGATGTACAAGATGGTGGACGATGGCAATGAAATCGGAAGCCAGTTCGACTGTAGCAAGAACTGTCTGTTGCTACGGAGTGAGCAGGGTCCGTCCATATCAAGGAAGGATGGTGTGTATCTCTGTCAGTGATATATGGGCAGGTGAACGTTGTAGTTGGAGACTTGACTGGTTGGAACAGTGTGCTGTAACGTGCAGATGAATGGCTATGTTGTCCGATCTGTGCATGCTGTTACCCGCATCTGGTCCACGTGTGAAGATCACGAAGTGTTGGTGGTATGGAAGTCATATCATAGTTCAGCTACTGTCGAGCTGGTCCATGCCTTAGTGTTGTCACGAGTCGTACCCACTCGGCATCGTAGTGCTGCGGGAATGGAGAGCAGAATCACTAGTAGTAACCCTGTCCACCACGCGGTTTGCTAGTCGCACTGCCTTGAGTATAACAGCGCATGCGAAGTGCTGCTTAGCGTATTCCTTGTGTTCAGAACCATGCGAGGGGTTGGTATCATAAACGCGGAGCTGGTAACTTCCAAAATCGGTGCCAAGTAGTTTCCCTTGGTGGTTGCTCAAGCAAGGAATCTCAGCTGCGTAGATATCTCACGGTGATGGGTTAGGATGTCTGGGAACGTTAGGGGTATTCTCAAGTAATCCTCTCCCGTTTCCAAATGAGCATTGCTGACAGCCAATCCAGTATGACCTTATGCACGTCCAGTTTAGCACGGAGGCCATCGGTAGGCATCAGTGTCTGGGCGCACATATTGGGATAGGTCTTCTGGTGCCATCATGTGTTGTCTCATTCTGTTACTGTCCTTGAAGTAGCGTTGATGTCGAAGATGTCTCAGCTACTCAGCATCAGTATTGAAGTCTGCTCCATTTCGGCAAACAGGGGTGTTGTTGGAGATACACGGAGTCCACTATCCGGAGTGGCGTCGGCGCTCCATTTTACGCCAATCTGCTTCCGTGGAGTTGGTGCTAGTGATGGATTGGTTGTGACGCAGGTTTTATGACTTTTTTGGAAAGCCATAGGCCATGAGGACTTGTATACCGGTAGAGTACCATGGTCCTCCCATCCTCATAAGAGCAAATATCTTCTGCTCTTGAGGGTATATGGCATTGCCATGTTGTTTCCTCGCATAGTGGTATCTCCTTCCCACTAGCTGGAAATCAATGTTGTGCCTGGCCGGGTCTTAACGATCCACTGGAATATGATCCAGCATTATCTCCATTGAGCGGAGAATCATCCATCCGGGTTTGGATATAACTGTTGTGTCGAGTCTTCTGCTGCGGCGGCGGCGGCGGTAGCGACGATTGCGACGGCGGCAGCTGCTGCAGAGAATTCTCTCAACTCGTAGTGATTGAAGGAGAATCCATCAACTCCCTCATCCCAGTAGAGTTGTCCTGATGGGTGTAACAGGCATAACTACCAGGAACACGTGCACATTAGTACACATGTGTTGCTCCATTGCTGCCGGTGATTGTTTCATTTGAGGGTGTGAAGAGAAATTTGCTTCTCCCCTCAATGTATCCACGGGTAGCAATTTGTGGTATGCTCATCCGTGCCTCCGATGTACGGTCGGTAGAGCACGAGATCGTGTTGTAGTAGTCCGCATCTCCCTCATTTGTTGACACTTCGTGTTGCTTGGCGTTCTCCTGCATCGTTGAAGTTACGCTTATGCTTGTAACGCTTCGGCTTCTGGTAGAATTGCCTCCAATGCATGTGCCGTAGGGTCGCTAGTGAGCGAGTACTTGCCAGAATAGAGGTTAATTACTCCTCAATCTGTCAAGCATCGTACCATGCACGGAAACATTTCCACGCAGGTCATTAACACCTGGAATCGCGACGCATGATTGGTGTGTCGCCTCGTGAGGTTGATGTTGAGACTGCTCCAATCAGTCACTTCGGATGGCTGAGATTTTTTATGAAGACGAATCGGTCAGCTCCTGTTACGAAGTAGTGTCTCGCTGGCCTTGACGAGACGGGTTCACTGCGTCGTCGTTGCGTGTGAAATCTGCTCCTTTGCAGCAACTTGAACTTGGGAGCATTGCAAGAGAAAACGGCTACTTCTCAGCAATCCCATAGGTTGTCGATCAAATTTTATGAGATGAAGTATCTCATGGATGGAGAACATGTCTTCACGCATCTCCGTTGTTTTTCCTGGGTGAAGATCCGATGTGTTGATGTCGATCCATTTCTAACGAAGAAGACTTCGTCAAAATAAATCGTCTCGTTATCAACACGAGTTAGAAGATGTGTCGATTGTGCAGTCTCTGGTCACGAATGTTGTCTCCATGGTGATGTTTTCCCATAGTGTGGTCTCTGCTGCATTGGTGCCGTTGATTCCGCAACGATTCGACGATCCACGTTCTCTTGTCAGTTTTCTACTTGCAGATATTACCAAGTAGGTAATTCTTCGGCAGATTTCGGACTCTGCAGATAATTTTGCGCCCCAAATTCGTAACCAAATGGAGGAATCCGAATTTGGTTGTCCAGATGAAGAAACGGTATCGAAGGCGGCTGATTTATGGTTCTGCGCGTCATTCTCCCTTTGTGCTGAAGTCGCGCTCCATCTCGTCCATTGATGTAGAAGTCGATCCGACGGTCCAAACTCCAAGCGACCTGAAGACATTCCTGAGTCGCGTTTAGCAGCTTTCGGTGCCCGGTGGACTCGTTTCCTGCAGCAATTCTCGGTCGTCAATTTCAGCTGTCGAATGATCGGACGCTCTGAAGAACTTCGCAGCTTGCGAGGTCCAGTTCCCATTCGCGTTGAACTCGAACTCGCTCAGAAGGTTTCGTTTTCGTCTCGGTCGATCTGAAGCGTCGAATTCTCATCGAACGGATGTCGTCGGTCGTAGCTCCGCACATTTCCGTGCAACTCCAAGTGTCGTCGCGAACTGCGAACTCCTCAAAATGTCGCAGGGAGTGTTCCGCCAGAAGTGACGCGTTCGCGAGGTCGAGGCCTTTTGCCCCCGCGAAAAATTGGCTCGGTCGATGCTGTTCATCGAACAGTCGGCGAGGCATCTCGCCTTCGAAGGGGACCCCAGGTGCAACAGCGCGAGGCTAGTCGAAACTTAAACGAAAGTGCATTGTACTTACAGGAATTGAAGTTTCGACTCCATCCTCGATGTGCTCCTGGGGGCCCAGCGGTTAAGCGTTGAGCTGAAACCTTGGCTCTGATACCAAGTGTTACAGGATCAAATGCGTCGAGGAAAGGTTTGCTCAATGTTGCCCTATCAATCAGTACAAGGTGCTTTTATACTTCCAGAGTACATCAGGTAACCAGGTTTACCCTATCCGAAGGGAATAGACCCTTCTAGAAATAGAATCATCTTGCGTATAGCCACGCGAGGCTATTGGCTTTAAGGGATTACGGTAGGATTACGCTAGATATAGCGCGCCAGTACATCCCGAGCTTGGTCGGTGATATAATGATAATAACAGGATAAACCAAAGGATAATGGAAAATCAGGAATAGGAATCCAAATGAGATGAGATAAAGACCAAATGAATCAGGATAAAAAGAGGAATGAAATAGAAAGGAAATATGGAAAGGGAAAATCGGTGTAACGGTGTTGTACTCTCACAGCCCCGGACCTCCCTGACTGGCCCAGCCTGCTGCGCCACGGTGTGCCTGTGTTTGACTTAGACATGGATCATATTAGTTCTGTCTTGCATTCTCTGTATGCTGACGCTTCGAGTGTTTCCGAATCATATGTTCTCTGCACATCCCTTTGATCTCCAAGAACTTAGTTGGTGTCGGCTGTCTTCACGGCCTCGGCGTCACCACTACGTTCCCCTGGTCACGAGCGGTACGCGTTCTGTCTGAGGCCCCCTGAGGTGCCCCCCTTGCGACGTTCCCCCGGGACCCTCTATCTGGCCTGTTTACGCTGGACACTGCTCCCCCCTCGGCGGGCGAGTCCTCCTCCGGTTCTGCGTCCACCCAGGTAGCTGCGGCCAGCTCGTGTCGGTCGCCCACTCACCCGTCACTGTTGTGGCACCACCGCCTAGGTCACCCCGCGCTCCCGTGCCTGTGTCACATGTCTCAGCACCGTCTAGTCCTCAGCCTCCCTGCATCACTCTCTGCCCTCCCTCCCTCGCCTGCGCCGTTGTCCATGCCCTGCGTCAAGGGCCGGCTGCGTCATGCTCCTCACTCCTCCTCACTTTGCCCTGCCACTGCACCCCTTCAGACCCTGCACTTGAACGTCCGGGGCCCAGCCCCTGTCCCTGGACCGCGTCGCGAGCGCTACTTTCTGATGCTTGTTGACGACTTCACGCGCTACACCACGGTGTTTCCCCTGGAGCGGAAGGTCGACGTGCCTGGCGTCCTTATCTCGTGGCTCGTCGCTGCGCACCTCCACCGCGGTCTCCCTCTGCTGTGTCTCCACTCTAACCGTGGCGGCGAGTTCGCCTCTGGTCGGCAGGGCCACTTCTGTCGTGCGGTGGGTATCACCCAGATGTACACCCTACCGGACTCCCCGCAGCAGAATGGGGTCGCTGAGCGACGCATCGGTTTGGTCATGGAGGTGGCTCGTATCTCCATGATCCATGCCAGTGCACCCCATTTTCTGTGGCCGTTCGCCGTTCGCTACGCCGCTCACCAGCTTAACCTCTGGCCTCGCTCTCAGCGTCCGCAGGTTTCGCGGACCCTTCTTTGGACTGGGTTCCCTAGTGACGCGTCTGCGTTCCACGTCTCGGGCTTCCTCGCTCACGTTCATGCCTCCGGCATAGACAGGCTCACTGCCCGCACCATCCCCTATGTCTTCCTCAGTTTCCCTCTTGACTCGTCTGACTGGCACGGACAAGCTCACAGCCGCCGCAGCCGACGCCATCACCGCCGCCGCAGCCGTAGCTGTTGTCGCAGCCGCAGTCGTTCGTGGACTCTGGGGGTGCTAGAGTTGGAGAGGGTGCTAGTCCTGGGGCTTTTGTCGTGGCTTGTCCCGGCGGGCTCCGGGCCTGCGCCTCCCTCACCATCTCCCCCTCTTCCTGTACACAGTCCTATGTTTCCTCCACCGGATTCGTCCCCGGCTTGTTTCCCCTCTCGTTCCCCTCCTGTTACTCCTCCTCTGTCTCCTAACCCGGCGCCTCCGTCTCACGTCTGGTCTCGCCGTCCCTCTAGTGCTCGTCCTGTTTCTCCTGTTCAGCGTTCTCACCCTATGTCGCTTCATTCCCACACGTCTAGTCCTCCCCGTTTGCCTTCGCCTCCTCCGTCGTCGCTCACTGTCGCGCCTCCCCCTCTGTCTGACTACCTTCGTGCCGCTCGTCCTCTTGTTCCTCGGGTCCTTGCCTCACTCGTTACCGACCCGTCTGTTCCTGTCTCCAGTCTTGATGCTCCTGTAGCTGCTGTCGCTGACTTACCCTCTACTCGCCGCCTTGACTTCGCTACCACTCTGGTCTCTGACCCTGTCTGTCCTCCGTCCATCGGGGGTGCTCCTTCCCACGGCCGTGATGTCTTGGAGGACCAGCAGTACGAGCTTGCTTTCCTGTACGAGCTTGCTTTCATGTCCGAGGCTGCTCCCCATCTCCAATCCATGCTGCTAGTCCCTGAGGGTGACCCGCATGCCTTTGACATCCCGACCCCTTGCACCTACACTGAGGCGACCTTGGGACCCTGGGCCTCTCAGTGGATAGCTGCCATGGAGCAGGAGATGGCATCTTGGAGGGCTACCAGCACCTACGTTGACGGAGTTCCCCCACCTGGGGGGAACGTTGTCGATGGCCTGTGGCTCTTCAAGGTGAAGCGCCCCCCTGGAGAGCCGCATGATTTCAAGGCACGCTACGTGGCTAGAGGTTTCAGCCAGCGAGAGGGGGTGGACTTCTTTCAGACCTTCGCCCCGACCCCGAAGATGACTACTATTTGCGTGCTGCTACACGTAGCAGCACAGCGTGACTACGAGCTTCAATCCCTCGACTTCTCCACTGCTTTCCTTCAGGGCAGCCTACACGAGCAGGTCTACCTGCGCCCCCCTCAAGGCTTCACCGGTACTTTCCCTCCTGGAACCCAATGGCTCCTTCGGCGCCCAGTCTACGGCTTGCGACAGGCACCCCGTGAGTGGCACGACATGCTGCGTGCCACGCTAGCTCACTTGGAGTTCTTTCCGTCCTCTGCCGACCCTTCGCTCTTCGTTCGTGCTGGCCAGACTCCGTTCTACATCCTGGTCTACGTAGACGACCTGGTCTTTGCTACAGCAGACACAGATGGGCTGGCCTCCGTGAAGGCTGAGCTGATGAGGCGACACACCTGCACTGACCTGGGAGAGTTGCGCCGCTACCTTGGCCTGCAGATCTCCAGGGACAAAGCCGCGCACACCATGACTCTTACACAGTCACACTTGGTGCGCCAGGTCCTTCAGAGGTTCGGTCTTCAGTTCTCCTCTGCACAGCCCACACCTCTGCCGGTAGACCACAAGATCTCAGCTCCAGTTCATGAGGAGTCAGCAGAGCCTAGTGGTCCTTATGCAGAGCTGGTGGGTTGCCTCATGTACCTGATGACTTGCACTCGCCCAGATCTCGCATACCCTCTCAACATCATGGCTCGCTTTGTGGCCACAGGCAGACACCGACCACAGCACTGGTCGGCCACTAAGAGGGTTTTGCGTTATCTTACAAGTACATCGGGCATGGGGCTAGTGCTGGGAGGACGCAGGCCAGTGGTCCTTACTGGGCAAACAGATGCTTCTTGGGCTGACGACGCTGAGACACTCCGGTCCTCCCAGGGCTACTGCTTCAGCCTTGGTTCTGGTGCCATCTCGTGGAGGTCCACTCGCTCCTCGTCTGTTGCCCAGTCTAGCTGCGAGGCTGAGATCTACACCGGTGCCATGGCGGCACAGGAGCTCCACTGGTTGACCTTATTGCTTGCTGACTTAGGTGAGCGGCCTAGCTCTGCCCCGGTTCTTTACGCAAACAACAGGGCCATGATTCTCCTGTGTCAGGAGCCTCGAATTGAGGGCAGAGCGAAGCACATCCAGCTGCGGTACTTCCTCCTACGCGAGCTTCAGCAGCGTCGCCAGGCCCGCGTAGTACACTTGGCCTCCGGTGCCAACACAGCTGATATCTTTACTAAGGCGCTTCCGCCTAGAGATCATGTGCGGCACTGCTTGCAGTTAGGTCTAGTCCCTGTTGACTCTCACCTTCTAGGCCCTTATTGTGTACTCCTCTTTATTTATGCCTTGCAGACTGGCCTTGTGGCTTTTCCTCCGGTGGTTGGACTAGTAGTGCCGCCCTTGTTTGCTCTGTCTTGCTTCTACTCTTGCTGACTGGTCTTCGGGCCCTTGCCTCAGAGGTTGGACTATTAGTGCCACCCTGAGCTGCGTGCTTCTTGCTCAGCACTACCCCTTATCTAGCCTAGGGGGTGTGTCAACTTATACATGTATTGTTATGTAGAAGTTATAGGCTAGATAGGGTATGTTCTTAGTGGGTACAACCCAAACACTATATCTCCCCTATTCTCCCTTCGTCTATTCATTGTTTCTAGTCTTAACAGTTAGGGCTGCATCAATGAACGTGGCAAGGCCGAAGGGGACGAATGCAAAACCACGAGAGTATTGCATGTGGTTGAGAGGAGGCTCGGCATTGTCCGGAGGCTTGACAAAGAACCATGAAGTGACGGGCAGATCTGATGGTGCAGTTTCGGGCAGGGAAATATGTTGATTCAGCAGTGCACGCAGCTGCTCACGTAGTTCGTGTAGGGTACTGCTCAACCGTTCTGCTCCGTTGCATTGTTGAACGCTATGATTAAGGGTTGGATGACGGTTGATGCCCATGCCTTGCTCGTAAATGTTGGAGCTCGTAGTGTGATAATCGGCTGCTCTGTAGTAGAGGAAATTTTGCAGCGTGGTACTGAGCTCGCTTCCTGCTATACTCAGCCAAGCAAGAATCAGTAGGGTGAAATATGAAGGGAGTAAAAACCTTGAGATTGAGTGACCTTTTTCTGGGAGACTGGTAGTTGAAGAATTGTCAGAAGGCGTGTCGAGAGTAGTTGTAGCGTCGAAGAATAATTCAGGTGCGAGTTGCACAGTTTCCTCGTCTTCTTGAATAATATTTTCCTCGATATCAATGGCTGGTGTGTCGGCAAGGATGTCGGTGGTGCCGCTATTCAGATTTTCTTCTTCGCTGCTACTGAAGTCCATCGGTGGAGTGGTTACCAAAGCTGTTGCTACGATGATTGGAGGAGCTTGAGGAGAAGTGACATCTTCAGAAGATTTTGCGTCTTTGAATCGTAACACGAATACGCCATTCTTGGTTACTGCTCTTCCAATGTATGTGCTGTCCACGTCATGTAGTAACTCTTGCTCTTGTGTCGTGCAGTTTCCGAATGTGCGGATTTTCTTCTTCAACAGTTGAGTAGTTGAAACTAAATTGAAGCCGAGGTTGTTGACGATTAAAACCTTGTTAAGGCAGAAAGAGTTCCCCCGTATCGATTGATGTCAAAAGTAGACTGCCAATATTTTCTGCTGCTATTGTTTGACCGTTGGCGAGTGTGATTGGGCAGGGTTGAAGAAGTCGACGACGGTTGTAGATGAAAGGGTTTGTTGAAGAGACCATATGATGGCCACAATAGCTATCCAAGTACCAAGTATCGGTGTCTAAATTGCAATCAGCCATGTGAGTGTTTGCAGTCAGTAAGCAAAATTTTGACGTTACCATTTTGTTGGTAGAGTTTGAATTAGTATCGAGCGGCTTTGATGTTGGAGGAGCACAGCTGAGTGACGTCGGTTTTGTCGATGTTGCAGATGTTGCTTTTGGAGGTGCAGGCTGCTGCAAAGACTGGTTCGAAGGCTGTTGTAGCTGCTGTAATGATTGCGACTGCTGCGATTCTTCAGGAGGTGAATACTTCTTCTTTAAGTAGCACCGGTCAGTAGAATGACCTCCCTTGTTGCAAATTTGACAAAAGTATTGAGGACGTTGAGGCGGTGTTGAGTAGAGACTGAATTGTACCTCCTCCTTTTTGTTGCATGCAGCCTGAAGATCAAGATCTTGCTGCTCTGCTTGAAGAATCGAACAAATTTCTGCTTCATAAAGATTTGATTGAATGCGAAGAAGAGATCGACACTGCCGCCATTCTGCTCCAAGGCCGGCAAGAAGAACTGTTACAAACATGTCCTTTGGGAAGTATCCGCCGTATTTTTCCAATTGGTCACGAAGTGTTCAAGCCCTATTGATATAATCCGAAACGTTCTCGTTGCCCTGCATCTGTACAGTTGTCAATTGTGAGAGAATTTTACTTACAGAAATTGTGTACTGTGCCATATACAGCCCCTTCAAATGTTTCCATGCAGATTCAGCTGGAGTCAAACTGGTGTGAAGCGAGCGTATACCGAGCTGCTCTTTCAGCGACAGATTCCGGATAAGAACTGTGTAAGCGCTGAGTGAAGAATGAAGAAAATTTTGCTGCTCCATCTGTGTTCCCGTAACAGGATACGAGTAATCGCCACTAAAGAACGGCCATAATCTAGCGGATTTCATGAGGAGCTAAAACTCGAAACTTCAGGAGTAGAAGTCAACGCCATTAAAATGTATCGCTGTCTTGATCTGTGTGTTGCTTAAAAGATTTGGAGCCTGAAAAATAGGTCCAGTAAAACAAGTCTGTTGCTGCAGAAATTGTTGTTGTTATGGCTGAGATTGCTGTTGAAACTGAAACTGTTATTGCACTTGTTGTTGCTGTTGGAGAAATTGTAACTGTTGCTGTTGAGCAGGTGTAAATGCAAACGAAGAACTGGAGCTTGGAACAGCTGCAGCTCTTGCATAGCTGGAGCCATCGATACTCGTACCACTAAAAGCCGTTGATATTGATGCTGCTGCTTGTTGCTGTGATGTTGGTTGCGGTATTGCAGGTGCAGAAGACGAATTCCCCCTGGGTCCAGTTGTTGAAGAACCAGATGCTGGAGCTGATGATGGTCCAGTCATTTGTAGGGTTGACGATTGTCTTAATTCCAGACAGCTCTCATACCATGAAAGAATTTGAAAGGTGGTGCTAGATTTGCAGTAGACTAAGTATAGAATCCACTTGAGTCAAGCCTTGGGTATAGTAGTATCTATACTACTCGATAGTATTTGTAAGGATCGTAATTCTGGAATGGTAGACTAGTGAGACATCGGAAGTCTTATAAGAGTGAACCTGAGCACATGAACTTGTGGGTAGTCGAAGGTTGAATAACCTGAGCACATAATTCTGGGAAAGTCAAGGTTAATAAAAGGAAGGCATTACAAGGATTTATAGCTCTAGGGAAAGTACCTGTTCGGCTAGTTGCGCGCTATGCGACCTATTCGTCATACTATAGGGTCGCGACTGTTCGCGTGACTGAAGCGGTATGCTGACGTCATCCCTGAGACCCCTGATGCTTTGCTGACACCAGCACTCGGCATGGTTGCTTACTGAGAAACTCGATATTGCTAGCTACACCAAAAACGTAACTTGCACGAATGCAACTTCATATATCACAACAGTCCTAACCTTTGATGCCAAATCTCCTTGCTCGCCTTGTGTCCCACAGATTGTCGGTACAGGTCGGAGTTGGTGTAGAAGCCAAAAAAAGTCGCTGCGCTTCGATGTTGCTCGCGAGGGTGCGCCTTCAGCTGCTCAGCGTCGGTCGGCGGCGGTCCGTTAACGAGTGGCGCCTCAGGCAGAGCTTCTTCAACAGGTGGCGTCTTGCAGGAATTTGTCGTGTCAACGCTTGTGGTTTTTCTGCTTGCTGTGCTTCTGTCTCTTGTTCCTGTGCTTCTCGCATCACCGCTAATGCTCGTATGCTTTCTGCTACAGGGATCGTGTTGGAATACAAGAAACTGTCGCGGTCGAATCCGGGGTCAAGGTCCAGCGCATATGTCCAAGACGTGAAGGAGATGACGCCATCACTGTCAGTGGTCCCGCGTGTTAAATTATATATGTTTATATAATTGTAGGCTTGGTAGGTTTTATTGAACTCTACTGTAGAGGGTACAACTCCCTCCTTGTACCCCTCTCTCTTCCTAATCGATCATCCTTTCTCTCGTCAAACTCTCGTAACTTCTCCCCCTAGCTAAACCTCCTCTCGTATTCTATGGCTGCCTAGTTTTCCTAGCTTAACATGGTATCAGAGCAGATCGTTTCTCATGGGCCTGCTCCCCATGCTTCCGCTGCGCATTTCTCTCGTCACTTTCGTGCCGCCGTAGCGGCCATACCGACTTGCCGTGGCAGCTTCGTCGAGCTGCCGTTGCAGCCTCGACGCGCTGCCATGGTGGCGTCGACGCCTCGCCGTGGCGACGTCGTCCTACTATTAGTGCAGCGTCGACATTCTGCCACGGCATCGACGCTACACTGTGGCGGCGTCGCCATGCTGCCGTGGCAGCGTCGACGGGCGGCAGCGGGCAGCACGCCGTTGTAGCCGCAACCAGCTCGCCCACAAGCCAGCCATTGCCGCATCAACCGCGGCGCCTTGCCGAAGTCACACCTTCTCCTCTACACCACTCCTCATTCCTGCCGCAGCTGCTGTCTTCTACCGCGGCTCGTCGCTTCGCCGTGACACCCAACGAGAGCCTTCAGCCATGGTCGTTGCCCGCTGCCTCTCACCCGGGGTGTCACGGGGGTAGATACTCGGCTGCTAAAGGGCATGGGGGTGTAAGGGTTTCTCTTCCTCCTGCCGCAGCTCCTGCTTCTACCTGGTCGTCGTCTCGCCGTTCCACCGTCGAGAGCCTTCAGCCATGGCCGGTGCCTGTGCTGCCTCTCGCCGAAGCATGGCACCATGCCAGGACGAGGATAGATGCTCGGCTGCTCACGTGCATGAGGGTGTAAGGGGTTAGGGGGTGTTTAGTGTTGGGCGGGCTTGTGACTACCAAGCCTAGGGGGTGTGTTAAATTATATATGTTTATATAATTATAGTCTTGGTAGGTTTTATTGAACTCTACTGTAGAGGGTACAACTCCCTCCTCGTACCCCTCTCTCTTCCTAATCGATCATCTTTTCTCTCGTCAAACTCTCGTAACTTCTCCCCTAGCTAAACCTCCTCTCGTGTTCTATGGCTGCCTAGTTTTCCTAGCTTAACACCGCGGTATGGAACGAAGTCCAAAAGGAAGACTCCGTGCTTATTTCACTAAAAATCCATAACGGCGTGTCACTAAAAATCGTTTTGGCAGAATACCATACTTAAGCATTCTAGATGTTTATTTGACCGTTTCAGAACGCAAAATATATTTGCTAACCGCAACCGGATGTACTTTAGTGACACGCCCTTAGGGACCGCATGTCGGGTCGTAGGGCGGCGCGAGAGTGGAGACATGCAGGATTTTTGTTTCACGAATGACATTCTCGTACATGTACCCATTAGAACCCAATCCACGAAAATGAATGTAGAACGTTGTTTTTTGTAGCAGGATATTCACACCAGGCCAATATGGTTATTCCGAAGCTGGACACAGCGGAGCACACTAGTCGGCTTTGTCTTCCGCCGTCCTTCCGTTCATCGCCTTGTGCATGGCAGCTGCTCCCGCGCGTTCATTGCGTCCCAACGCTAGGCATTGTCGTAACGATTGTGCCAACGGGACCTCAGCACACGATGCATCCTAGTCTCCCCTCATTCACTGCTGTCCACGGTCGATAAAGGCATTACAGCCCAGATCCCTAGTTACAAGCCGCGAAAAGTGATCACGGCTTGGGTTGGGACAACAGAATTTCGATTGGGTGCGAGGGTGGCGAGAGCCCAAAGTCTGAATTTTGGCTTGCAAAACTCGCAAATGCAACTTTGCACTTCGCATGGCTCCTGGTTTCCATTTCAGACGATATGACGAAGTGCTTTCCGTTGGCCTGGCACGTGATGCGGGACCAAGAAACACTGGAGCTGCTAATCTGCGCAGGTCGCAGCGCAAATATTCGCTTAAATCGTTGGTTTCGTTTGGGGCAGCAGCGATTGTTTGATCTGCGTGGTGACTGTAACGCTATACAATCGCTTGCCCGAGAAACCCACGTTCAGGTCATATGCTAGTAGTGCATCGACGACTAGAGCAAGTATTTTACAGGGGCAATTATTCCCTACATGCAAACTCGATTTATGCAGGAAAACATGTAACCAGCCAATCAGACACCGTACAGGCATGCTGCAATTAATGCATAACATCATGAGACTTCCATTCCTGGAAGTAATGGTGTCTGCGGATAGGCCGACGACCCACAGCGAGCGCATGCAGTTTACTACGGCAACCAGTGACAACGTTTTCATCCACGTAATGACGACCTGACCCTGGCGCAGCAAAGTAGCAAATCGGAACCCGACATATTAGAATATTTCGACGTCAAGTTCTCTCATTTGCTTTTGTCGTCACCTGCTAGTATTAGAATTTTCCGTCCGCATCCAGGCTTCAACAGATTTCAGGGATAGGGCAATAACTTTGAGTGTCTCCTTTAGTGTGTTGGTGTGACAAATGCTTGGCATGTTTAAGGTTACAGTGTTAAACTAAGCTAGGATCTAGGTAGGAAGGAAGCCATAAAAATAGCGAAAGGTTTTAGGCTAGGAAAGTTGAGGAGAGAAAATAGGGTCAAGAATAGAAGAGAGAGGGATACAAGGAGGGGTGTTGTACCCTGTACAGTAGGTTTCAGTTACGCCTACCAAGCCTACAATTATAACATATATATAATTTAACACACCCCCTAGGCTTGGTAGTAGAAGGACCCACACACACCCACACCCCCTAACCTAGCACCCCCATTTCCAGCAGCAGCCGCGATGACTACGGAATCGGTCAACACCCACGGCCCGGGAGATGGCAATGGCGGCAGGCACAGAAGTGACGAGAGCAACGGCGGCGGTGTGCGGCGGCAACTGGCCAGCGGCAACAGCGGCGGCTTCAACGTCATAGGCGGCTGCAGCGGCCCCCGCCCTCTTGGCGGCATGGCCAATCTCATAACGGCTATGGGAAGGCCCTCACGAGGCAGTCGACGGCTGTGGCAAGGAAGAGGGGACGCAGGGGAAGGAGGGGGTGGGGGGGGACGAATCTTCAGCGAGGCACCATGGCTGGCGCGACGCTTACTGGCGTGAGGGCGTTACGACTAGCGCCTAGGATAGGGCGCTGGCCGCAGCTGTCCGTGCGCTGGCGTGGCGAAGCCGCCACAGCAGCACGATGGCACTGCGGCACGGCGGCGCGGCGGCACGGCGACCCAGAGGCACGGCGGCGCGGCGGCATGGCGGCACCGTGGCACGGCGGCATGGCGGGACGGCGACACGGCGGCACTGAGGCACTGAGGCACGGCGACGTGACGGGGCCGGCGCGGCGTGACGGGGCCGGGGGCGGAGGGACGGGGCCAGCACGGCGTGACGGGGCCAGCGTGGCGTGACGGGGCCAGCTCGGGGTGACGGGGCCAGCGCGGAGGGACGGGGCCGGCGCGGAGTGACGGGGCCGGCGCGGCGTGACGGCGCCAGCGCGGCGTGACAGGGCCAACGCGGAGTGACGGGCCAGCACGGCATGACGGGGCCAGCGCGGCGTGACGGGGGGGGGGGGGGGGGGGGGGGGGGGTACGCTGCGGAAGCGTGAGGAGGAGGCCCGAGCGAAAGGGGCTTGCTCTGAAACCATGTTAAACAAAGCTAGGATTTAGGTAGGAAGGAAGCCATAGAAATGGCGAGAGGTTTTAGGCTAGGAAAGCTGAGGAGAGAAAAAGGGGTCGAGAATAGAAGAGAGAGGGATAGAAGTACCCTCTACAGTAGGTTTCAATAATGCCTACCAAGCCTACAATTACAGTGACGGAAACAATTGTCCGGATGTTTTGCACTAGCTAGGGTTTTTGGGCATTCCGACCACTGTACATAAAGTCTTAATATTTATTGGTGGCACACTTTGGGAGGGGCACATAGTGGATATGTTCATAGTGCTATAATCCATAATAGTACACTGGATCAAAATTAGTGCCAAAATATATCCAAAGAGTACATCTGGACGATTGTTTCCCAGGAGAAAGAGCAAACTTCCGAGCAGTGTTCGTAGGACCTATTCCACTGACCCTTAGCCTTGATCACCACCCGCACCCTCCTAGGCATGTTATCTACGAGGTTGGCGCAAAGCTTTGCAGGGAGCTTCTCGCACTCTTCCTGGACCCACACTTTTGCATAAGGGGGTGAGCACTAGGAAAATCGCGAAGGATTTTAGCGTATGCAAAAGAAATGTGCATGCTTTGTGATTGAATGTGATCTCTTAGTCTTCCCATGCTGAAGTGTGACCAAAGATACCATTAGCCGATTGGTCGCGTCTTTTCATGGGTTGTCTCCATCGTACCGCTGTAGGGTAAAACCACGAACAGAGCGGCGAAAACTAGCGTATACACTGTGAAAATGAGGGTGGCGTAGCACGGTCAATTGTACACCCTTGCACTATTAGAATCACGCTAGGATCCGCAGGTCTCATCACGGTGCAGCAGTCGAAGAAGTCACGACTGTTCGAAATGAAGGCTTGAGGTGAGGTATGGTGAGGAAAAGGGTCACTACAGCGCAACATACCCATGCTCTCAAAGCCATTCCAAGCCATTTGATCCACCTAGGCTTGGAATGGCTTGGAGAGCATGAGTATGTAGCACTGGAGTGACCCTCTTCCACACCAGACCTCAACCCGGATATTTTTCCCCACCAGCCGGGGCTTCTTCGACTGCTGCATCGTGACGAGACCTTTTGATTTTAACGTGATTCTAATAGTGAAAGGGTACACAGTCGACCGTGCTATGTTACCCTAAGTTACGCGGCGAATGCGCTAGTTTTCGCCACTCTGCTCGTAATTTTACCCTACAAAGGTACGACGGAGACGACCCATGAACAGATGGGACCAAACGGCTAATGGACCCGTCTTTTCATGAAAAGACACACCTCTACGTGGCTAGTCTAAAAGATCACATTCAATCAGAAATCGTCCACAATACTCTTGCATACGCTCAAATCCTTCGCGATATTCCTAGTGCTCACCCCTTTATGCAAAAGGGTGGGTCCAAGAAGAATGTAAGAAAATTCCTGCAACCGTTTGCACTAACCTCGTAGATAACATGCCTAGGAGGATGCGTGTGGTGATCAAGGCCAAGGGTCGGTGGAATAGGTACAAGAAACGCTGTTCGGAAGTTTGCGCTTTGTCCTGGGAAACAATTGTCCGGATGGACTCTTTGGATATCTTTTGACACTAAGTTAGATCCAGTGTACTATTATGGATTATAGCACTATGAACACATCCACTATGTGCCACTTTCAAAGCGTACCACCATTAAACATTAAGACTTTATGTACAGTGGTTGGAATGCCCAAAAACCCTCGTTAATGCAAAACATCCGGACAATTGTTTCCGTCACTGTATAACATATATATAATTTAACATACAGTGCTGCCGAAACGAAGTTGGTGTTAGCAATGCTCAAATCAATTCTCTCTAAGCTCAATCACACGTCAGCCACATGGAATTGGTAAGCCCCAAGGGTGGCGTATTTACTAATGGCAAGTATCAATTCCCTTCGAAAGGTCGCCTTCACTGTGGCCCTGAAAACTGTTCATCTGCAAGTACTTCGCGAAGCACTTCATGCTGCGTATGTTCTTACCAGACACGTCCCAAGGGTTATGCAGTTTCAAGTGTGCTACTCTTCCTTCTACCGCCAAAGTTTTTGTAAAAAGTTGAACTCGGATGTACGACACATTGCGAAAACTTAGCGATGTGCCTACAGGCTCCCCGCCCCCTACAGTACAGAAAGGACAACGCTCCGACTTTATGACATGGTATCAGAGTGATCCAAGGTTCAATTCTTGGTGTGCACGCCATCCCTGCGGGGGGGGTGTGTCATGGCACTGGGATAGCCCTGTCGAACCTCTTCTCTCTCTAGGGAGGGTACTAAGGAGGTTTTCCCTCGGAAAAGTGGATATATGGAGCCTAACTCTCCTTAGCATATCCCTTCTTGTCCCACCGGTTAGGACTGGTGACTTTATGACACCTACAACCTCGGAAGAACATTTTTGTCTGGGTCGCACAAGGGTATTCGCTAGGTGCAATTTCCTATATTCGTGGAGCCTGCACTAGTAGAATATGACATGTTCGACGGGACTCGCTCTCTCTGGGACATTACATACCTGGCCCAAACTTGGGGCAGTTGGAACCAACTATGCGACTCTAATATGTGCTATTTAAACGAATACTTGGGTGTATTTGTACTATACTCCTTGCTGACCTGCGGGTGGGCTGTGCCATCCACACGCTCTTTGTTATGAATGGAAGTGCCGAGCAGTGTGGAGGGCAATGGCAAAACTGTGAATGAGTGAATGCCAATAAAATGAAAGACAACATGTAAGGATTTCACGAATCCTTACCGGGTTTCGCTACAGCGAGTACCGCGAACAGTGTGAGTCCGCAGCCTCGGCCCTCAAGTCTCGCGTCAAACCATCCCCGCCGACCTATTCGCCCCCAAACGTGTTACCGAGGCGCCCCAAACCCAATTTGACCCCGTCGCCCTTGTTGGTGCAACCCTATGGCTTGCACTCGGATTGTCGTCCTTGTTTGTGTGTGTGCATGCATGGCATGGAATGACTTGTGAGTCTATGTCATTGCTATCTAGTGCTTGTGTGTGTGTTTGAATGGTGTATCACAATGTGGTTTGTGTCGGTCAAGACATTAGCGAGTTTTTACAACTCGCATGTCAAGTCGTCGTTTGCGTCTCGCATGTGTTCTTTCTATTTTGTCGAGTGTGAAGTGTCCATCGCGTCGGAGGTGTGTGCAGCAAGCCCCCATCAACTCGAGAAGAATTTATCTTGCAGAACCAAGACCAAGAGCTCAAGATATCAAGCCCAAGGGACATGGATAAATATTAAATAGTGAAAATAGTAACGCTACTTCGTGTAGTGTTACATTTCACTTGGTGTAGCCCCTTGTTGGGTTTGTTTCGAGACTCTTCATGGTTGGGGACTCTGTGGTGGTGTACCACCAACCTGGACCTCGGCTCTTGGGGTATGTAAGTTGGTACTTCTAAGATTTTTTCTTGCAGAACCAAGACCAAGAGCTCAAGATTTCAAGCCCAAGGGACGCGGATAAATATTAAAATAGTGAAAATGGTAATGCTACTTCGTGTAGTGTTACATTTCACTTGGTGTAGCTCCTTGTTAGGTTTGTTTCGAGTACCTTTGTGGTTGGGGACTCTGTGGTGGTGTACCACCAACGTGGACCTCGGCTCTTGGGGTTTTTAGAGACTGGGAACCATCGCAATCTCTATTCTTCTTGCTAAGTTTGTACTTCCAAGACTATAGTGGCTGCTATACCTCCTGCCAGTCAAACCGCCGTAGCGTCATCAAATCTTCATGGAAATTCATGATTCAACTTGCTGCTAATAGGCAACAGCAACGCGCTTCAGATTCGAGTTACAGATCACCAATTGAATTACAGATCAGATCGCTATCAATATTTGAAGCTGTCTAACGGAAATCAGACTGTGTACTCTATCTCTCATTTTAGGCACATCTGAGGCTATTGTGATTATAACACTTTTTGCCTCTGGCTTCGCGCCTTGCGGAACATGCTGGCATGGAATTTAAATGGTGTGCTGTCACCCAATTGGTAAAGGGGTCGAAGCGCGAGGTGTTTTTGGGCCTAAGGAATCGAGCGACACTGTAAACGGATTAAATTCAGATATCATAACAAGACAGACCACCCAAGTACATGGTTTTTAGAAAACACCTTAAGAAGTCCAGGGTCTTATAACTTTCCTCCTGATAAAAGACCCTGCCTGTATATAAGATACGTTTGACAGCCGTATAGGATGGGAACCTAGGGTACATTAATCGGATAAATACGGTAATTCCTTACTGAGGCTTGCTACAGAGCGTAGGACTCGAACAGTCCCGAACCATCGTTGGATTTCCAGACCTTTCATTTCGAGCCCCGAGCCTTCCGTTCCTACGTCCAGGATCGCCCTATACTCTGAATTATGTAGGATCGCCATATGTTGCCTATATAATTCAGAGTATAGGGAAGAATGGTACAATAGGTGAGTGTGACTACAATTCATGTTTAACCTCGAGAGCTTAGTGCCGAACCTCAAGAGTGCCCTCGTGTCTACAATTGCTGTCTAGGTCTTATATAGTGTTATTTTAGCATGGTTGAACCTCGAGAGTTGAACTATTCAAGGGCTCATTAGTCTCGAGGGCTGTTATAATCACAATAGGCTCAGATGTGCCTAAAATGAGAGAAATTGTGCACAGTCAGAATTCCGTCAGACAGCTTCAAATATTGACTGTGCCTCAAATGGTGTTCTGTAAATTGAATCTTAAGCGCGTTGCTGTCACCTATCAGCAGCAAGTTGAATCGTAAAATTCCATGAAGATTTGACGACGCTATGGCGGTTTGACTGGCAGGAGGTACAGCAGCCACTATAGTCTTGGAAGTACCAACTTAGCAAGAAGAATTTGAGATGGAGATGATTCCCAGCCTCTACATACCCCAAGAGCCGAGGTCTAGGTTGGTGGTACACCACCACAGAGTCCCCAACCATGAAGAGTCTCGAAACAAACCCTCCAAGGGGCTACACCAAGTGAAATGTAACACTACACGAAGTAGCGTTACTATTTTCACTATTTAATATTTATCCGTGTCCCTTGGGCTTGATATCTTGAGCTCTTGGTCTTGGTTCTGCAAGATAAATTCTTCTCGAGTTGATGGGGGCTTGCTGCACACACCTCCGACGCGATAGACACTTCACACTCGACAAAATAGAAAGAACACATGCGAGACGCAAACGACGACTTGACATGCGAGTTGTAAAAACTCGCTAATGTCTTGACCGACACAAACCACATTGTGATACACCATTCAAACACACACACAAGCACTAGATAGCAATGACATAGACTCACAAGTCATTCCATGCCATGCATGCACACACACAAACAAGGACGACAAGCCGAGTGCAAGCCATAGGGTTGCACCAAAAAAAAGAAGAGAGCATTCAACTCGTAATCGCAACACCTCGGCTCATCGCTCGCGACGCATTTCCTCCGCAGTTTTCAGTGAGAACAACTCGACATAACACGATAGGGGGTCTTATCCCGCCACAGACTAGAAGTAGGGTCTTGTAGTGAGCAGTGTTTTGGATAAGACCCTTGACCACGAGATACGATCTGGTTAGATTATTTTGAGGGTTACGTTAAGGCCCGGATCCCAAGTTACAAGCCATGAAAAGAGAGCGCGGCTTGGGTTCGAGCGAGAGGCTTGCTGTCGGCTGCGAGGGTGATGAGAGCCCAAGGTCTGGAAATTTGTTTGCGACACTCGTAGATGCAAATTGTACTTCGCAAACCAGCGCTCAAACAAGGTTGGGAAATGATAACAAGAGCAGCAAGGCACAACAGATGGTACAGCAGTACAGAAGGTAGGCTAACGCGTCACACCATCAACTAGCCGCACTCTGGCAAACGCACTGAACGCAACAAAGAGCATCCAAAGACGCCAGGCTTTTCGCAACCCATATTTCGCGTGCAATATCAGGACTTCTGCAAGCGTAAATTTTCTATTTCGCCAGCAACTCAAAGTAGACTCGAGCGCAGGTCACACGCATATTGGATTTCCGTATTTTTTTCGTAAATAACAAATTACGCGCACTAGCATCGTAAAAAACCTTCGTTTCCGTTTTGGGTCTCGGTTTGGATATTTGTTTCTGTCGGGGTTGGATTTCAGGCCTTTCTTTCCGCACCCAAACCACGGCTCGGTTCTGTCAGTTTCCCGTCGGAATCGCACGAGCAGGAATTTTCGGGCGAGGTTTGCCCGAATTGTCTCGGAGATGACGTGACGAAATTGGAGCTTTGACTGGGATGTTGTCAAAGTTCGCAAACTGACGAACCTCATTGCAACGTGGTTTGTCAGTTCGCGAGCGGAAAAAATCCGTGCAAACTCAGAGTAAATACCGCAGCGAGTGTTAGATCCAAGGGTTTAGTGGGAAGATCCGAGGCTGGAAAAAAATTGCCTTGGGTCTTGCGAAAAACTGACGGCTCTAGCCAGTCAGCTGTCAAGCCGAACATCTTACAATGTCATGCAAATGAATTTTCACCAATCATAACTTTGAAAATTTATGGTGGACTTGCAAAGTTCGGTTAGTATAGTCGCAACCCTCCCCTTGCAATAGTTCATGACTATGCAGCCGCTGCACCGTCAAGAAAATTAAACCCGCAGTTAGGTTGTGACAACCTGCGGCTCTTTCGGCCGCGGGTCGACCTCGGGTCTGACACTCGCTGCGGAATTTACCCTCATGCTGTTTTTTCACACGTGACCCATCTATGTGCGCTTCGGGTGCCCCATCCCTCATTTGGAATCACTCCCCCAGTTGAATTTTACTCCTGCTGTTTTATTGCATGAACATATAATACAGGATTACATTTATTCTGGATTCCTATCTATCTACATGTGATACCCATTCAAGAGAAAAACGCACGAGTCATGGAACGAGAGGATCACATGCACGTGGCGCAAGATGGCATTGATCGGAACTACATGGTAACCCCATCGTCCTCCCCCCAGCGAAGGCGCTTGCAGTGCGTCGCATCGTCCAACCCTCCAGTTCATGATCTGCGCATCGACATTCCACTTGTTTGAGCAGCGGTAGATGCGCTTAAAACCACAGGCTAAAATAGCACTGGGGGGGCTTCAAGAGCGCCACTCTTGAAGACGGGCACTCTAGAAAACTTGGAAACAAAATGGGTTGCTATGGGCGACACTTTCGGGGCAACCCGTGCCGAAAAAACAATTCGCCATACAAACGGAGCCTGCGACATGCGACGAACACCAAGGACGACGAGGAGCCGCAGGATCCGCCTCAGTATACGACGGAAACAGCAATGGGGACAGGGCGCATTCAGAACACCAATACACATGAAGCACACACCATGAACAAAATCCAAGGTTCTGAAAACAGCAGGCAAAACTGTGTGTATCGTACAAAATCCGACAGCGACACCATGGAACTGGATTACTCCCTCACCCAGGAGGTAGGGGAAGAGAAGTGATGGGCACAGGTCAGTGAAATCCCAGTGAAGGGTGTGCGGAAGCTACAAGTCTCCAAGCTAGGCGTGCACGCCACGATGTGGCTTGGCAGAAAGACTTCGAAGGACGATGTCATAACAGGGTGCAGGGTCTGGAGCACGACCGTTCCCGCACCACCCATACGCAGAATGCATAGAAAACAAAAATCGCAGACATCAACCTCTAATGCATGTTCGAGAGCCACGAAGGGCGAAACGGCATAGCAGTTACGCGCATTGGAGTAGCGGACAGGAATCAGAGTGCCTTTGGCGGCCAGCCCGGTGCAACGACCGAGACCCCTGAGAGGGTGGAGGTGAGAACATTCGCTCCCCCCCCGCTGTCCCTCTCTCGCTACCTCTATCCCATCACGGAAGGGGCCCTACCGTAGTGCCTCTTACCCACCATATTTCCCGTCGCGCCTCCTCCTTATCGCCTCCCCTCCCATAGTGCCTCTCTCCTTTCTTCTCCCCCGTCGCATCCCCCCCTGTCCGCTCCCCTCCCGTAGTGCCTCTCTCCTTCCCTCTTCACCGGAGCATCCCACCCTGTCCGCTCCCCTCTCGTAGTGCCTCGCTCCCTCCCAGTCCCCCTGCGCAGGCCCCCCTGTCCGCTCCCCTCCCGTAGTGCCTCACTCCCTCCCAATCTCCCTGCGCGTCCCCCCCTGTTCGCTCCCCTCCTGTAGTGCCACAATCCCTCCCTCTTCCCCGGCGTGTCCCCCCCTGTCCGCACCCCTCCCGTAGTGCCTCTCTCCTTCGTTCGTCCCTGTCGCGTCCCCCCCTGTCCGCACCCCTCCCGTAGTGCCTCGCTCCTTCCCTCTTCACTGGAGCGTCCCACCCTGTCCGCTCCCCTCCCATAGTGCCTCACTCTCTCCCTAAACCCCTGCGCATCCCCCCCGTCCGCTCCCCTCCCGTGGTGCCTCACTCCTTCCCTACCCCCCTGCCTCGCTCCCTCCCTAACCCCCTGCACGCCATACGCCCAAGCACGATGCTGCATGTCCCCATGCACGCCATACCCAAGCTCTCTGGTGCATGTGCACATGCACACAATACACCCACGCAAGATGGTGCATGTCCACATGCTACACCAACGCCCAAGCACGCTACTGCATGTGCACATGCACGCCATATGCCCAAGCACGCTGGTGCTTGTGCACATGCCACACAAACACCCAAGCATGCTGGTGCATGTGCCCATGCTACACCAACGCCCAAGCACGCTGGTGCATGTGCACATGCACGCCATATGCCCAAGCATGCTGGTGCATGTGCACATGCTACACCAATGCCCATGCACAATGGTGCATGTGCACATGCGCGCCATATGCACAAGCACGCTGGTGCATGTGCACATGCTACACCAACGCCCAAGCACACTGGTGCATGTGCAGTGTGCACATGCACGCCATATCCCCAAGCACGCTGGTGCATGTGCACATGCGAGCCATGTGCCAAAGCAATTTGGTGCATGTGCACATGCACGCCATACGCCCAAGCACGATGCTGCATGTACCCATGCACGCCACGCGCCCATACACGCTGGTGCATGTGCCCATGCACGCAATACGCCCACGCACGCTAGTGCGTGTGCACATGCTACACCAACCCCCAAGCACGCTGGTGCATGTACTGCATGCCATATGTGTTGGAAGCCCTACTGCAGCTGCGGGCAGCCAGGCGTTGACCGACTTATGTCGGTGCACCAGTTGCCTGGCAGCTGCGGGTTGGCGTGATCAAGGTGCATGGACTAACCATTGCGTCCGAAGACTATGTCTAGTTTGTGCAGACTAGTCCGGAGATGCTCACGACGACCAGTGACTCTGACGAGTCATAAGTAGTCGTGGCTATCGCGATGGTTTTTCGTGAGCAGCAAGGCAGTGTTCGCCTTGCTGGTTGGAGTTGCGTACATGGCAAACCCAACCTTGCTGAGTTGGGTTGGAGAATTGGGCGAGGCGCGTTCGCCCAACCCTTTTGCAACTTCAGGGTGGTTGGTTACACCCGCAGCGCCACGCAACTTTGGTTGGGTTTGCACTTGCCTATATATTTGCATGCTTCTTTGTACTTTGGATATATATATGTTTCTAGTGAACTTCTACTCTACTCGAATTTCGACCAAGTACTTTCAGGCAAACTCTGCCCAATTGCCACCAGCGCCTAGCACGCTATTCAAATAGTGTTACTCTGTCGGAATCGCTCCACACTTTCCCAAGCGCTCTCGCTTTAGCATTCCTTCAATATGACAAAGCACGCTGGTGCATGTGCACATGCTACACTAACGCCCACACACGCTGGTGCATGTGCACATGCACGTCATATGCCCAAGCACGCTGATGCATGTGCACATGCCACACAAACACCCAAGCACGCTGGTGCATGTGCACATGCGTGCCATATGCCGAAGCACTTTGGTGCATGTGCCCATGCACGCCATACGCCCAAGCATGATGCTGTATGTGCCCATGCACGCCGCCCATGCACGCTGGTGCATGTGCCCATGCATGCCATATGCCCAAGCACTTTGGTGCATGTGCCCATGCACGCAATACGCCCACGCACGCTACTGCTTGTGCACATGCTACACCAACCCCCAAGCATGCTGGCGCATGTGCACATGCACACCATATGCCCATGCAGGCTGGTGCATGTGCACATGCTATACCAGACTCCCACCCACGCTAGTGCATGTGCCCATGCACGCCATATGCCCAAGCACTTTGGTGCATGTGCACATGCACGTAATACGCCCACGCACGCTAGTGCATGTGCACATGCTACACCAACCCCCAAGCACGCTGGTGCATGTGCACATGCATGCCATATGCCCAAGCACGCTGGTGCATGTGCACATGCTACACTAACGCCCACACACGCTGGTGCGTGTGCACATGCACGCCATATGCCCACGCACGCTGGTGCATGTGCACATGCCACACAAACACCCAAGCACGCTGGTGCATGTGCACATGCGTGCCATATGCCGAAGCCCTTTGGTGCATGTGCCCATGCACGCCATACGCCCACGCACGATGCTGTATGTGCCCATGCACGCCATACGACCATGCACGCTCGTGCATGTGCCCATGCACGCCATATGCCCAAGCACTTTGGTGCATGTGCACATGCATGCCATATGCCCAAGCACGCTGGTGCATGTGCACATGCTACACTCACGCCATTCTCACGCACGCTGGTGCATGTGCACATGCATGTCATATGCCCAAGCACGCTGGTGCATGTGCACATGCCACACAAACACCCAAGCACGCTGGTGCATGTGCACATGCGTGCCATCTGCCGAAGCACTTTGGTGCATCTGCCCATGCACGCCATACACCCAAGCACGATGCTGTATGTGCCCATGCACGCCATACGCCCATGCACGCCATATGCCCAAGCACTTTGGTGCATGTGCCCATGCACGTAATATGCCCAAGCACGCTAGTGCATGTCCACATGCTAGACCAACCCCCAAGCACGCTGGTGCATGTGCACATGCACGCCATATGCCAAAGCACGCTGGTGCGTGTGCACATGCACGCCATGTGCCCACGCACGCTGGTGCATGTGCACATGCCACACAAACACCCAAGCACGCTGGTGCATGTGCACATGCGTGCCATATGCCGAAGCACTTTGGTGCATGTGCACATGCACGCAATACGCCCACGCACGCTAGTGCATGTGCACATGCTACACCAGTGCCCAAGCACGCTTGTGCATGTGCAGAAGCTACTCCAATGCCCAAGCACGCTGGTGCATGTGCAAATGCACGCCATATGCCCAAGCACGCTGGTGCATGTGCATGTGCACCCCATATGCCGAAGCATGCTGGTGCATGTGCACATACACTCCATATGCCCAAGCACGCTGGTGCACATGCATGCTGCACGCTGGTGCATTTGCAGAGTGCACGCTGGTGCATTTGCAGAGTGCACGCATGTGCTTGTGCACATGCACGCTGGTTCTTATGCTCATCCACGCTCACGTGCACGTGTGGAGCCCACGCTGGTGCAAGTGCACATGCACGGGGGTGCGCATGCGCACTCAGGACCCAATTCTCTGATGCAAACTCACAGATATCAGCCCGATTCCCTTGCACCCCATGGCAATGCAGGTGCCCTGGGCAGCCCCATCCACACCCCTTCTTGTTTTGACCAAACCTCCCATTGCATAAGCCCATCCCACTACACTTGGGTAACTTGTACCGCACTACGCACCCCTAGACAACCCTGGTCGCGAGGGAAAAGCCCCCGGGTCAGGCTGGTCTGATGTCCATTCTTCGACAACCACCATTGCCCACGCTGACTATTCTGGCGGTGGTGTCGTTTATCTTCTCGAGGATCCAGATCATGAAGAGAAACCGCTCTTGCAACCTCATCCCCTGTAATTTCCAAGCAGGGGTGACACAAGTGAGCCCGAGAGCCTGGTTTTGCCGGGCGCAGTGCTGCAAGCACTATGTTGCTCACCAGACAAAAGGCACTGTCTGGCAACAAACATGAAGATCCCATCCCACCTTGCGCTCACTGGGGTGGCGGCATTGACCGGGACTTTGCCGAGTTGGGGATCGCTTCTCCTACTGTACATTGAGGCAGCACCTGAGTTCACTCGCCATCTTCTGAAAGCTTCAGAGGCTGCTGCTGGTAAGTTATATGTCTGGGTGACTTGTGTGAAATCTGGTCAAGTGTTTGCTGTGGCCGTGAGTGTGGGTCTCAAGTGCCTGACACCAAGCTGAGTCAAAACACCATCTTGCCATCGTGGTCCAGGTATCAAGGAGGGGGGGCTAACCAAGCTCTTTAACGCAAAGATGGCTGCGCATGCAGCGACCGTGCGAAAAGCAAGTGGCGACAGCCTGCCCACCCCGGTCGCCCTCATGAGCATGGTGCCAAAACAGATAGCTGGTCTCAGGTACAGCTTCGCACCAACGGCAATTGCTGGAGGGGTCAGGGAGGCCACAATGGTCGGCTTCGAGTGGGGGGGAGCACGGAAAGGAGAGACTTACGAGGCATGACTTCAAGCAGGTATGTACTCCACGCTTGCGACTATGTGTGGTGTTTGGTGGGCAGTGCGCCCTATACGTGGACCGAGCCTGACATGAGTGCCTTTGTGTGACTGATGCTGTGCAGCGAGACAGGTACCATCACGGTCACCATTCGCCGAGACCAAGACCGCGTGTCACCACGAAACTAGGTGCTCTCCGACCGGTCGCGCTAGAGCTGCATACAGGGGAGTGTGGCGTGGGTGCGGGGTCCATACCACAGGAGGGGCGGGTTGATGCCGCACCGCAAAGGGCAGGGGTGGAGGCTGACGTGGATAACGAGAGGTCTACATGCGCGCGACCGGAGGGCAATGTGGAGGAGGCTGTGGGGGGCATGGGCTTGGCTGAAAGTCAGAGTTCGATTGCTGACCATGCCGCACTGGCGGGGAACCAGACGGGCGATGATGGTGGAGGTGGAGGCAAGAGGGCAGATGTGGGTGAGTTGTCGCGGGACGGTCCAGCCACGATGGGTGCGCCGACCACTGGACCTGGGTGCCTGGGAGTGCCGGTGGCACCCACTAGAAGTTCCACTGGAGTCGTGGTAGCAACCTCTCTGAGCATTGGAGCACTGCGTGCACGCAGTGAGGCATTGGCTGGCGCAGTGCCTAGGGTGGCTGCATGGTAAGCACTGCCTCCACAATTCCACATTCTCTGCTCTGACCCTGTGGCCATGATGAGCGTTACGCGCCAGGCCAAACCTTTGTCAAACTTCCCTCTTCATCCGTCCCTGTCCTTCCCAGCCATGATAGTGGCCCCGGTGACATGCCGCATTTCAAGCACCCTGCCCCACGTGGACGGCTGAAGCGACTGGCGCTGCATACCATTGGTGAGGGCACAGTGTGTTACTTGGAGACTTCGTGGTTTGTTACACTGTTACAATGTTTCGTGGTGCAATGCACTGGGGGGGAGGCCTGTGGGGGTGGTATGCGGCCCCAATCATGGAAGCATGCGTGGGGTACTTTTGGAGTGCTGTGGAGGTGTCTAAAGTGCCATCGCACCGAGGTTTAGTGGACCTGCAATCGGGAGGTTGAGGCAAGTCAGAAAGGCAAACGGGGTCCTAAGATGTCATGGTTGGCAAAGACTGTACTGGGCGCCTATCAGATTACTGGGACAGGATATCAGACGATGTGGCAAGTGTCTCGCAACATCGGTCTCTCAATACCCGTCAAAGAGTCGTTCTACAAGTACATGCAAGGTGTGCTTGGGCTATGGGCTTCACTAGTCAGGCAGAGCGAGCTGTCCATGGCAAGTGTTCGCAAGGAGATGGTGAGCTGGGTGACGACGGAGATCTGGATAGCGGTGGATGGGAGATGGTCACAGTCACGGGAGGGAGAATGGTGAGCGGTGTCATTTATGGATGTTGTGTCCAAGAAGGTCCTTCACTGTGTGCCAATCAATAAATGGCGGTATGGGGTGTCGTCTACTGCCATGGAAATGGTGGCATTCATGCGGGGAATGGAGGAGCTACGGGCAGCTGGCTTTTCGGTGAAGGGGGTGATCACCGACGGGGGTTCAACATATCGCAAGGCGTTTGAGGAGTTGGGGCTAGAGCATTAGATGGATGTGTGGCACATGGCTCAGACTCTTATTAAAGCTTTGTCGAAGGACCTTGACATGAAGGTTAAGGATGCGTGCAACATAGAAGACTTATCGCACATCAAGAAGGTTCATCTTCTGTCGTGGCTCACAATGAGGGGGAAGAAAGGGTCGTTGATCGCAAACACACCCAGGGAGAAGCTAGTAAAGGCAGTGTGTCGGTGGCATGGGCGCATCACATACTCCAAACGGGATCCGTACGAGTCATGCTACAAATACCCGGAGTTGAGGAAGGTGGTCGTGCGCATGACAGGCAATGGGAGTGGCGGGGTCGACATTGCGGCGGCTCTACAGTCTCTAGAGGCAGATCATGTTTCCACACCCTCATTTGCAATGGAGGACGTGGCCACTGGCGATCCCGTGGAGTTTCGGGATGTGGCGTGCATGTTCGCATGGGACCCATATTTGGTACGCGGCATTTGGCCATCATCGTACGCCTCTTTGCTTCTGGCACAGAGTGTGGCAGGGAGGCCGGATGAGGTTGCTGGGAGAGATGAGCAACATCGCCCTATGTCAGAAGCTGGTGCATCTATAGCTCACCCCTTTCCACTCTTTTACACTATGGCTCCCCTCAATGCTGGGGAATTCCAACTTGTTGGTTGCTTATTCACACAGTATTTTCTGACTCTCGCAGCTGTGTTGTCCACCATGAACGAGGAGATTGGCGATTTGCGCCAAAAAGGATGGTGGGATGGCGATGACGAGGGGGACAACGAGGAGGAGGTGGAGCGCGAGCTTGAGTGTGGAGAAGAAGGTGGCAAAGGGAAGCGAAGGTGGACGACTCAGAAGAAATGGAGTCGTGGTCAATCCGCTACTACGAACACACCTGTATCGGACGATGCCCCAACCGAAGTTGTGGATGAAGTGGGTGTTTCCCAGCGTTTCACCGTCCATTTCCATCACATTATGATGAGATGTGCGACGTTGGCTAAAGCTGGAAAACCAATGACGGCAAGGGAGGTCGTAGAGGAGATCGCCCTTTTCGCAGAGCATTGGGCGGGCGACCATTCGGGGTGCGCCCGCCATGGCATAGTCCCGAGGTGCATTGCTGACAAGTGGGGGGAGGAAAGCGCTATTTACTTGAAAGACGGGCGGACGCACCGAGCGTTCCGCACATGGCTGCAGCGACATTGCAACGAATAGAAGATGGTTGCTTTTGTACTGGGGGCATCGAGTTGGCTCAATGAGTCGTTCCACTCGCTCATTTGCAAGTATGCCCCCATGCGGACACGCTTCCAGGGCAGCATGGAGGCCCGTGTTGCCCTAGGGATCATCCACTGGAACAAAACGGTTGAGAGAGTGGTGAAGCGCCACATTACGAGGTTTCGACGCGTCACAAGGGTGAAACGCGGGCGTCGGGATCGCATTCTAGGGCCTATGAACTGGTAGTGGGCAGATGATATTCTGCTGGATTGGAGGGCCTCCAGCACTGAGACACCTATGACCTTCACAGCCAGGGCTGCCCGATCCCCTTCACGCCACCGGGTGAGCCTGCTTAGGCATTCTGTTGATTATTTGAAAAACCAGCGTTTCGTGTTACCGTGCTGCCTGTGTTTTTCGCTCTGCTTCCAGGACTTGTGTGCCAAACCCCTCTCCTTTTGCACCCTCTTATTTCACAGATGCGCAGCGCGCCTCCATAAGAAGGCCGTTTTTCCCTCCACGTCCAGCCCTCTCAACACCCCCCAGTGGTTTGTCGATTGCCGACAGCCAGGTAGGTTGATAGCTGCGACTGTGTGAACCTAATACCGTCTGTAATCATGTATGTCCATTCTGCAACAAGTTCATATCCTCCCTGAGTACAGCCACCCCCATGTATCTCCTCACCATTTTATCAGCTAATCCCTTTCCCCCCCCTCCTTCCCATGTATCTCCTGCCCCATGGTTCTTGCCTCCCTTATGACCTTTCGCGAAGTCCATCGCCTTCACACGATTCCCCAATTCCCCTTCTCCAATTCCCCCTAAACCCTTTATGTTCTACACCATTCTCGAGTCTGGCTGGCCCTCTGCTCACCCTCCTATGTCCCAGCTTCCCCTTTCTTGCTCTCTTACGGGTCCTCACTTCCTCGCCCCATAGCCCACCTCTCACCCCCGTGCATGATGCCGCCCTGTTTCCTGCCCCCTTTTTTCTTCCCTCCTTGGCTGACAGGCTGTCTCCGGCACGATGCTCCATCCATAAGTTATGCAGCCATGAGTTAGGCAATGAATCGTAAATTATGCGCAAACCTGTCCATATAGACGCAACCCAAGTTTACAACCTCAGACTTAGCTGTGTAGTGGTCGGGGCACACGGGCCTGCTCTGCCTGCATATCCTTGTGCTGCCGAAACTCACTGGTGGTGTTTTTCCACCTTCTCACGCTATCAGTGCAACGGTCTCCTGCCTTGTTTTAGTTGTGGTCTGCATTTCGTCGCCACATACGCCATGAACCGCTCCCATGGCACATGATTGTTTTGTGGTTGTTGCACATTGTCGGGTTGCCGCCCAGATTGCTGTAACCCTTACATGCATGCGTTGCTCAGATTTCGATGGTACAAAGAACAATCACACGTAAACACACCTACGCCACTGACATCTGTCCCCCAGCAGCACCAACTCTTCTGTGGGTTGGCCACACACCTTGCTGGCCACTAGCCATGTAAAAGAGCCACTACCCCCACCGGCATACAGGCCATTGTATAGGTCTTTGTCCTCGCACACCCCACTCCCCTCTCCACCAGTTCCCAGCTATCTCCTATAGTGCCTCCTTGTCGGTCTCCACTTTAGGGGGCAGCACCCACACCGATGCCCGCCGCTGGTTTCATCCCCCGGGGAGGTGGAACCCCGTGGGCAGATGTGGAATCATGCAGAGTGGGGGCGGGGAGCGTGTTAGTTGGACTTGCTGCTGGGAGGTGGTTTGAAGGGGATGGTGATTGGAAGATTTCGATATGGGTAGACGGGGGAAGGGGGGTTCCCTCTTTCCCATGTGAGGGGAGTAGGAGGGGGATAGGAAGGTTGTGTGGGGGAGATAAGGCGGGGTAGTAAATAGTGTGAAAGGTAATTTGGGGCGCCCAGACATTCTGGTTTTGGGCACCATAGCCTACTAAACCAGTAGTCCCGTCTCCCTGCCCTCTCTCTATGCACTCTCCTCTCTCTCTCCTCGCCCTCGGCTCCAAACCTTCTCACTCTCTGACATGGGAATCTGACTCGGGAGTCTGACTTGGGAATCTGGCCTAGGATTCTGACATGGCCCTATGACCTCGGAATCTGACATGGGAATCTGACCTGGGGATCTGAGTTGGTGATCTGCCTCAGAAATCTGACTTGGGAAAAGACTTGGGGATCTGACTTGAGAATCTGACATGGGAATCTGACATGGCCCTTTGACCTGGAAATCTGACACGGGAATCTGACCCACGGATCTGAGTTGGGGATCTGCATCAGGATTCTGACCTGGGAAAAGACTTGGGGATCTGATTTGGGAATCTGACTCGGGAGTCTGACTTGGGAATCCGATTTGGGAATCTGACTCGGGAGTCAGACCTGGGAATTTGACCTGGGAATCTGACCTGGGAATCTGACATAGGAATCTGTCATGGGAATCTGACATGGGAATCTGACATGGGGATCTGACATGGCAATCTGACCTGGGAATCTGACATAGCAATCTGCGTTGGGGGTCTGCCTCACGATTCTGACCTGGGAATCTGACATAGCAATCTGCGTTGGGGGTCTGCCTCACGATTCTGACCTGGGAAAAGACCTGGGGATCTGATTTGGGATCTGACTCGGGAATCTGACTCGGGAATCTGACTTGGGAATCTGACTCGGGAGTCTGACCTGGGAATCTGACATGGAAATCTGACGTAGGAATCTGACATGGGAATCTGACATGGGAATCTGACATGGGGATCTGACATGGAAATCTGACCTGGGAATCTGACATGGAAATCTGAGTTGGGGATCTGCCTCAAGAATCTGACCTGGGAAAAGACTTGTGAACCAGTGACTTGGGAATCTGACTAGGGAATCTGACCAGGGAATCTGACTTGGGAATCTGACCTGGGAATATGACATGGGAATCTGACATGGCCCTCTGATATGGGAATCTGACCTGGGGATCTGAGTTGGGGGTGTGCCTCACGAATCTGGCCTGGGAAAAGACTTGGGAATCTGACATGGGAATCCAACTTGGGAATCTGAGTTGGGGATCTGTCTCTTGAATCTGACCCGGGAAAAGACTTGGCCATGGGACTTGGGAATCTGACCAGGGAAAAGACTTGGCCATGGGACTCGGGAATCTGACCAGGGAAAAGACTTGGCCATGGGACTCGGGAATCTGACCAGGGAAAAGACTTGGCCATGGGACTCGGGAATCTGACCTGGGAAAAGACTTGGCCATGGGACTCGGGAATCTGACTAGGGAAAAAACTTGGCCATGGGACTTGGGAATCTGACCAGGGAAAAGACTTGGCCATGGGACTCGGGAATCTGACCAGGGAAAAGACTAGGGCATGGGACTCGGGAATCTGACCAGGGAAAAGACTAGGCCATGGGACTCGGGAATCTGACCAGGGAAAAGCCTTGGCCATGGGACTCGGGAATCTGACCAGGGAAAAGACATGGCCGTTCCCCCTATCTATGCTATCCGCTCCCCCTCTCCACGCCGTCCGTTCCCCCTGTCCGCGCCCTACATTCCCCCTCACCTCGCCCTCCGTTCCCCCTAACCTCGCCATCCGTCCCTACTCTCCGTGCCGTCTGCTCCCCCTGTAACAACCAAGGCTATTATAGTAGGGTTACAAGCAAGGAATGCTCTCCAAGCTAATAATCACACTAGCTTATCCCTAGACTAGCCTTGAGGTTGTTGGTGAAGTCTTCAAAGGAGAGGCTTGAATGAAGAAGTCCTTGAGAGAGTTGTGCAGGGGAAGCTGTGAGGAGAGCTCAAAGGCTTAGAAAAAATCCCATTTCCATATGAGATTGTTGGAGTTGGGAAATGGAGAATGAGCTTTGGAAAGCTCAACCCCTCCCTAGACCCCTTGGGGAGCTCCAACTCCTCCATGAAAACAAGGTGGAGGAGCTCCTAGAGTTGAGTTGCTTAGGTGGCATTTTAGGTTGGGTTGCTACCCATTTGAGAGCAAGTTTGTGGAAGAAAATGTTGGATTGAGTTGGTTGTAACACCAACTGTCAGTGTGCGGTTGGTTGTAAATCCAACCATTGGTTGGTAATGTGTAGGCTTGGGAAATTCCCCAGCCTCAACATAAAGGGTGGGAATTTCCAAACCACATTTGCCTTGGGTTGGGTGGTTAACCACATTTGTACACCCAACCCATCCTTCCCTAGCACAACTTTCTCATGCTTGCGACCTAGTGCAGGTCACGCTATTGCGCCCTAGCTAGGTCGTGCCGATTGCGCTAGGTAGATTTAGTATGCGTTACACTCCTCCCCCTCCAGGTGGCAACGTCCCCGTTGCCCTAGAGGGCTTCATTAGGTGAGTGCTACGAGCACGGCGCACCACATTACGACCAGGATCAACCCCGTCCACTGGTTGTGGGCCTGCTCGTCGAGCCAGGTCTTCCATATAAGCTTGAACTGCTGTCTTGGTCAAGTGTTCCTCAGGCTCCCAAGAGTTGTGTTCAGGCCCATAGCCTTTCCACTAAATTATGAACTCATGAACTGTCTTGCAGCCAAGTTGTCAATCTAGGTGCGTGAGCACACGTTCGACTTCATAATAGAGTTCCTCCTCGAGGACGACGGTTGGTGGTGGTAAGTATTTGCCTTCAGCAACATACTTATTCAGCAGAGACACGTGGAAGACAGGGTGAATCTGCAATGTCTCAGGTAGCTTAAGTTTATAAGCAACCTCACCAACCCGCTTGATCACCTTGAAGGGCCCAATCCAACGAGGGAACAACTTCTGTGCTCCAGGGATCTTGAGACGAATATTTTTCGTACTCAATAAAACTTTGTCGCCAACTGCATAAGCGACTTCCTAGCGTTTCATGTCGGCACAATACTTTTGCCTCTGCTGGGCAAGTTGCAACCAATGACGAGCGGATTTCAAGGCCGTCTGTTGCTTACCAAGAAAGTCCTTTGCGGCTGGAATTTTCAGACTCTGAATCCCATGCGTCGCAGGGGTTGTGGGATGCCGACCACAATTCAGGACAAAAGGTTTTTCATGAGTGCTTTCATGCACAAAATTGTTAACAGCGAACTCCACTACTGACAACAATTCATCCCAATCGTCCTGTGTTGGGCTAATGAAAGAACGAAGCATTTTCTCAAGGGTGCGGTTTGTCCGCTCTGTCTATCCATCCGTCTGTGGATGGAACGCAGACGACATCTTGAGTTTCGTTCCTAGTGTCTGTATAACCTCTTGCCAGGACCGGCTTGTGAAGCGCGGGTCTCAGTCAGACACCAACACACGAGGCAAACCGTGTAGGCGGAAGACGTGCGTCACAAACAACTTTGCCGTATCCTCTGCAGAGACGTCAGTTGTTGTGGGCACGAAGTGCACCACTTTGGTCAGGCGATCGACAAAAACCAATATCGCCGTATGACCATTGCGTGTCTTGGGGAGATTGGTGATGAAATCCAGCGATACACTCTCCCAAGGTTCAGCGGGATCTCGAGTGGTTGAAGCAAACCACCGGGCTTTTATGTGCTTGGCTTGTTCCGTGCACACGTGTCATAGTGTGTCACAAACTGTTGGGCCTCTATGCCCAATCCCGGCCACCAGTATACGTCACTGAGGGCCCACCGGATTTTCTTGACACCCAAGTGTCCTCCGTACTTAGTGGCATGCACTTCCCTCAAGATATCATTCCGCAGGTTACCCACATGCGGTACTACAATCTCTTTTCCACACCACCAGAGTTCGTGCTCCTGCAAGAGACCCTTTGTATTTTGTGGGTTCTGAAACCAAGGATCAATGGTATACCCTGTACGTATGCGTTTCAGAAAACCACTTAAGGCAATCTCACTCACTCGAGCTGAGGCAAGAATTCCGTAACACGCGGCAAATACCACTGCATGTTCGTGTTCGGCAACACCCGTTGCTGTCCCAATCGGCTTTCTGCTGAGGGGATCAGCCATGTTCGTCGAACCTGCTCGATATCGAATATCATAGGTGAACCCGCTTAGGAGTTCAGCTCATCGAGCTTGACGGCGAGTGAGTGTGGCTTGGGTGGCGAAATAGGTGTTTGGGCAGTGGTCGGTTGTGACCACGAAATCGACACCTTCCAAATAACAATGCCATGTTTGTAGCGCGTGTACAATGGCCAACAATTCTTGTTCAGAAGTTGTATAGCGCTGCTCTGCCGGGGAGAGCTTTCTACTCTCAAATGCCACAGGTTGTCCCTCCTGCAAGAGCACTGCTCCAATCCCTACAGTCGAGGCATCTGTGACCACCTCGTAGGGTTTAGATGGGTCTGGCAAAGCCAGCACCGGAGCATAAGTCAACATGGTTTTAACCTCATCAAATGCCTTTTGGCATTGGTCTGTCCACTGCCATGCATTGCTCTTGCGAGTGAGTGCCGTAAGTGGAGCGACGACAGAGGAATAATTATCCAAGAATCGGCGAAAGTAATTTGCGAGTCCCAGAAACAATCTGACCTGGCCCACATTTTGTGGAACTGGCCATTGCTGGACTGCCGACACTTTCTTTGGATCATCCTTTAGGTCATCGTTGCTTACAATGTGACCAAGATATTCTAGCTCGCGCTTGTCGAAGTGACACTTCCACAATCGGGCATAGAACTTACAGTATGCTCTCGCAGTTTTCGTAACACCCATTTAAGGTGTTGCGTATGTTCTTTCTCTGTCTTACAGTAAACAAGGATATCATCCAAGTATACCAAGACGAATTGGCCGATTGCCTCCCGAAACACATCGTTCATTGCTCTCTTGAATCATGCGGGGGCATTCATCAAGCCAAAACTTACGCACGCCATTGGAAGTGACCAAACGGCGTTTGAAAAGCCGTTTTAGGAACATCTTCCTCGGTAATGCACAGCTGGTGATACCCTTGAGCCAGGTCCAATGCACTAAACCACTGAGCTCCTTAGAGTCGGTCGAACAGATCCTCTATCCTTGGGAGAGGATATCTGTTCTTGACAGTAATCTTATTTAAGGCACGATAATCTACGCACATGCGTAATCCTCCGCCATTTTTGTTAACAAACAAGATTGGTGCTCCATAAGGGGATGCACTAGGTTCAATCCATCCCTTTTTAAGGTATTCCTTGATCAGTTGCTTAGCCTCCTCGTACTCAGCTGGACTGAGGCTGTCACAGGATCGAATGTGTCGAGGAAAGGTTGCACTATCGATTGATACAAGGTGCTTTTATACTTCCGGGGTACATCAGGTAACCAGGTCTATCCTATCCCAATGGAATAGACCCTTCTAGAAAATACAATCACCCTGCGTATAGCCACGCGAGGCTATTGGCATTAAGGGATTACGGCTGGATTACGCTGGATAGAGCGTGCCAGTACATCATGAGCCTGGTCGGTGATATAACGATAATAACATGATAAACCAAAGGATGATGGAAAAGGAGGAATAAGAATCCAATTGGAATGAGATAAAGACCAAATGAATCAAGACAAAAAGAGGAATGAAATGGAAAGGGAAGATGGAAAGGAGAAAGGAATGGAACGGGGTCGTACTCTCACACTTCCCCCCCTCAAAGCTGGGTGGTACACGTAACACCCTGCTTGACAAGGTAGTCGCGGAGAGGACGACGAGCGTGATCCATCTCGGATTCAAAGACCCAGCTATCCTCTGAAGGATCATAACCCTTTCAATGGATGAGAAGCTCTACGACGCCATTCCATCGATGGCGGTGAGCAGGTACGGACTCGACCTCGTACTCGGGTTCATCATGGACGAGGACGGATGGCGGCGGCAGCGGTTGGCGTCCTGAGAAGGTCGTGTTGGGATCTCGGTAGGGCTTCAAAAGTTGGACATGGAAGGCATTGTGAATCTTCCAGGTAGCTGGCAGGCGTAAGCGGAAGGTATTAGGAATGACCTGTGCTTCAACGAGAAAAGGCCCGCAGAAGCGAGGTCGAAGTTTGGATGGGAGATGGCCGATGTCAAGATTGCGCATGTCGTGCAGTACTCGGTCTCCCACGGTGATGGTGTGGTCTGTGCGGTGGCGATCGGCCTGGCGCTTCTGTTGTTGTTGAATGTCGAGAAGGCGCTTGTGGGTCCGATCCCATAGTTTGTGCATAGTCGTAATGAAATCATGAGCGGGTTGGACTGTGGCTGGTATGTTTGGCTGTTGAGGTGGGAGTGGGTGGCGTCCGTAACAGAGGAAGAATGGCGTTTGTCCAGTAGCGGCGTGAGTAGCGTTGTTGTAGGCAAACTCCAGGACGGGCAGATGCAAGTCCCATTTGGAGATGTCGTCCTTGCAAGCTGCGTGGAGGAGTTTCTCCACAATTTGATTGAGGCGCTCGGTCTATCCATCTGTCTGCGGATGGTAGGTGGATGACATGGCGAGTTTGGTCCTGAGTAGAAACATCAGTTCTTTCCAGAATTTACTGGTGAACTTAGGGTCTTTATTGGAGATGAGTGTGGTCGGAATGCCATGTTGTGAGACGATGTAGCGAACAAAGATTTGTGCCGTCTCCTCGGTGCATGCTGTGGTGTGTGTTGGGATGAAGTGTACCATTTTGGAGAACTTTTCAATGACGACGAGGATCGCGTCATCACCGCTTGTGGTATTTGGTAGCCCGGTGATGAAGTCTAGGCTTACCACTTACCATGGCAGTTCTGGGACAGGAAGAGGCTGTAGCGGACCCACCTTTTCTGCTTGCTGCTCTTCATCCGCTGACATGTAGTGCACGAGGTGACAAATTTCTGTACGTCATCTGCCATGTGGGGCCACTAGTAGTGTTTGGCGATACCAGTGAGCGTCTTGTTGCTACCGAAGTGTACTGCGTTCATGATGTCGTGATATTCTTCAAGTAGTAACTGGCGTAAAGGAGGGTAATTAGGTACCCAGATCTTTGTTGATCCTTTCCGGTACGCGATGTCGTTGTCCCACTGTAGCAGATGTCGCTTTTCTGCCAAGGGAATTTCGGGGCCGATGGTGTACCTGTGTGTGAAGAGTCCCTTGAGGGGTGGGTTCATCCCTTCGACTTGGATTGCGGCAATGTGCGCAGGCCGGCTGAGAGAGTCTGCTTTGTTTTTGTGGCCGGGCTTGTACATGATGTCGTAGTGGAAGTGTGTCTCGAGGAAGTCAATCCACCGGACCTGCCAACTGGAGAGGCTTGGTTGCGTCTTCAAATAATTTAGGCTGCAATGGTCGGTGTAGACTGTCGTCTTGCGTCTTTCGAGATAACATCTCCACGTTTTGAAGGCGATGATGATAGCAAGGGCCTCCTTGTCGTGTATCGGGTAGTTGAGTTCTACCCTGTGTAATTTTTTGCAGAGGTAGGCAATTGGTTGCAGGCCATTCCCCTGGTCTTGCATCAAGACTGCTCCCACTGCCTGGTCGCTGGCGTCAGCTTCGATGACGTAGTCGTGTTCGGGGTCTGGCAAGATGAGTATGGGTGCGGACGTGAGTGCTTGTTTCAACTGCTCCACGGCTTCTTGGTGTTGTGGCTCCCATTTACACTGAGGGAAAAAACCGTCCGGATGTTTGGCAATAAGTTGGGTTTTTAGGCTTTGAGACTACTGTATGGTAAACCTGCAAGATGCACGGTGGTACATGTTGGGAGAGGCACAAAGTGGATGCGTTCACTGCACTAAGAACTAGAATAGTACATTGGATCTAACTCATACTCCAAAAGATATACAACGAGTACATCCGGACAGTTTTTTCCCAGGACAAAGAGCAAACTTCCGAACAACGTTTCTAGTACCTAGTCCACCTACTCTTGGCGTTGATCACCATCCACACCCTCCTAGGCATGTTATCTATGTGGTTAGTGCAGACCTTTGCATGAAGCTTCTTGCACTCTTCCTTGACCCACCATTTTGCATAAGGGGGTGAGCACAAGGAAAATTGCGAAGTATTTGAGCGTATGCATAAGTATTGTGCACGAATTCAGATTGAATGTAATCTCTGAGACTAGCCAAGCCGAGGGGTGTCCAAAGATGCCATTACTTGAATGGTCCCGGCTTATCATGAGTTGTTTTCGTCGAATCAGAGTAGGGTGAAATCACGAATAGAGTGGCAAAATCTAGCATACCCGCCACGAAACTTAGGGTAACAGAGCACGGTCGATTGAGCATCCTTTCATTGTTAGAATCATGTTAAAATCCGCGAGTCTAGTGACAGTGCATCAGTTGAAGAAGTCTCGACTGTTTGGGAAGAATATCAGGGTTGAGGTCTGGTGAGGAAGAGGGGCACTCCAGAGCTACATATCCATGCTCCCCGAGCCATTCCAAGCCTAGGCAGGGAAAATGACATGGAATGCCTTGGAGAGCATAAGTATGTTGCGCTGGAGTGACCCTTTTTCTCACCAGACCTCAATCCAGATATTCTTCCCAAACAGTCGAGGTTTCTTCGACTGCTGCCCCGTCACTAGACCCGCGGATTTTAACATGGTTCACACAGTGAAAGGATGTTCAGTCGACCGTGCTCTGTTACCCTAAGATTCGTGGCGGGAATGCTAGATTTTGCCACTCTATTCGTGATTTTACCCTAGAACGATACAACGAAGACGACCCATGATAAGCCGGGACCATTTAACTAATGGCATCTTTGGCCACCCCTCGGCTTGGCTAGTCTCTGAGATAACATTCATTCAGAATTTGTGTACAATACTTATGCATACGCTCAAATACTTTGCAATTTTCCTTGTGCTCACCCCCTTATGCAAAATGGTGGGTCCAGGAAGAGTGCGAGAAGCTTCATGCAAAGGTCTGCACTAACCCCATAGATAACATGCCTAGGAGGGTGCGGATGGTGATCAACGCCAAGAGTAGGTGGACTAGGTACTAGAAACGTTGTTCGGAAGTTTGCTCTTTGTCCTGGGAAAAAACTGTCCGGATGTACTCGTTGTATATCTTTTGGAATATGAGTTGGATCCAATGTACTATTCTAGTTCTTAGTGCTGTGAACGCATCCACTTTGTGCCTCTCCCAACGCGTACCACCATGCATCTTGCAAATTTACCATACAGTAGTCTTAAAGCCTAAAAACCCAACTTCGTGCCAAACATCCGGACGGTTTTTTCCCTCAGTGTATATGGCGTATTCTTCTTTAGCAGATTCGTGAGTGGCGCGGCGATCTTCGCGTATTGCGGCATGAACCTGTTGTAGTAGTTAGCAAAGCCAAGAAACTGCTGTAACTCCTTCACATTCTCGGGTGTCTTCCACGGACGTATGGCTTTGATTTTCTTGGGGTCGACGTGAACTCCTTGAGCGCTTACGATATGTCCGAGGAATTGGAGTTTCTTGAGGGCAAAGTCGCTCTTGGATAGTTTGACGTAGAATCGTTCTCGTCAAAGAATTTCGAAGACGCGTCGTAGGTGCTCGACGTGTTGGTGCATGTCGCGCGAGTAGACGAGGATGTCGTCCAGGTACACCACCACGCATTCGTCCAAGAGTGGGCGTAGGATATGATTCATCTCTGCTTGGAACGTTGCAGGTGCATTAGTGAGTCCGAACGGCATTACCAGATACTCGTACGATCCGTACCGAGTTTGGAAGGCAGTTTTGTGAACGGAATCATCCGCCATTCTTATCTGCCAGTATCCGGACCGCAGATCTAGTTTTGAAAATACCGTGGCTCCCCGAAGCTGGTCAAGTAGATCATCGATTCGTGGAATCGGGTACTTGTTCTTGATGGTCTGCTTGTTGAGAGCCTGATAGTCGATGCACATGCGCAGGCTTCTGTCTGGTTTCGGTGTGAAGAGTAATGGGGTACTGTATGGCGAAGTGGATGGTCGGATGAGTCCTTTGGCGAGGAGATACTCGATCTGTTTCTTCATGTCGGCTAGTTCTGTGGGGCTTAGCCGATATGGTGCTCGAAAGGTCGGTTTCGAACCTGGTTCCGCCACGATCTCGTGTTGGTGCATTCGGTATGACGGTAGCTCGTCCGGGAGGTCGTCGGGAAGAATGTCTTGGAACCCGGTGTTGGTTCGTTTCACGTCCTTCTTGAATCTGGCAAGAGTCGCAGCCAGCACGCGAGCCGCGCTACCCACATTGTGGAGGAACATAAAATCCGCCGCAATGGAAAGCCATGTCTCAACGTCGGTCTTGCCATGGATAAAGCGAGGCAAGACCGTAGGCAGGGAGCCAAAAGCACTAGCAGCTGCAGGAGGAGGGTGCTGGGTGCGCTCTGCAGCAGGAGTAGCAGCAGCAGAAGATGGAGCTGGGTTGCTAGTAGATGCAGTAGCGCAAGTAGGTGCAGCAGCAGGATGGTAGATGTTGGCACGCCAAAGCTCCCTGTACTGAGACTGCAACTGAGTACGTTGGATCTGCTGCTGGTTGAGCTAGGCATGCACGACCTTGGTGGTGTCCTGCAGGTCTAGGATAAAGCGGGAGGTGCTGGTGAGCTTATCATTTGTAGCCAACAACAACTCAGCCTGAAGCTCATGGATAAGAGTCTTCATCTGTAAAATATCGGTCTCTAGGCCTTGGATGCGACACTGCTGCGCCACAATGGTGATGTTCTGCTCAGTGAGTTGAGTCTGGAACTTGGCAGCAAGACTCTCATTGAAGACACCTTCATCAACATCACCTTCGTCTTCTTCCTCAGCATCTTCAGCATTTTCAGCACCAGCACCAACATCTGCTTCACTTCCATTAACCTCCATGTCAACCATGAGATCCTCCTGGTTGAGATCGATTTCAGCAGCAGCATTGTCCCCCTCATTGCTTGAAACAGGCATGTTTCCCTAAGAGACATCCATCTCTTGGTTGGAAGCCATGAAATGGGTTAAGAAAACAACATTACTCAACAGATCTGATAATTCTCTTTAAGAAATTTTGAGTACTCTTTACAGAATGATCCAAGACAAAATTTCCAGAGAATGGATTCGTTGCAAAATCTCCCTATCACCTCAATGATAGAGCAAGATCTACTCAATGAAGAGTAGATCCTCAACAAATCCTTAGATCTGAGAAGCCACTCTCTACCCAAAGGTAAAAAGAGTCTTCCACCAAAAAGTGGGCGAGAGAGATAAATCTCTCTTCGAAATGTCTTCAATGTGGAAGGAGATCCTTCAATGTTGGTGAAGAAGCTTGAAGGTCTTGATGGAGAGACTTCAAGATCTTGATGAAGAGTCTTCAAAAGTTGGTAAAGTTACTTGAAGATTTTGATGGGGAATCTTCAAGATCTCCAAGCTAATAATCACCCTATCTTATCCCTAGACTAGCCTTGAGGTTGTTGGTGAAGTCTTCAAAGGAGAGGCTTGAATGAAGAAGTCCTTGAGAGAGTTGTGCAGGGGAAGCTGTGAGGAGAGCTCAAAGGCTTAGAAAAAATCCCATTTCCAAATTAGATTGTTGGAGTTGGTAAATCGAGAATGAGCTTTGGAAAGCTCAACCCCTCCCTAGACCCCTTGGGGAGCTCCAACTCCTCGATGGCAACAAGGTGGAGGAGCTCCTAGAGTTGAGTTGCTTAGGTGGCATTTTAGGTTGGATTGCTACCCCTTTGAGAGCAAGTGTGTGGAAGAAAATGTTGGATTGAGTTGGTTGTAACACCAACTGTCAGTGCGTGGTTGGTTGCAAATCCAACCATTGGTTGGCAATGTGTAGGCTTGGGAAATTCCCAAACCTCAACACAAAGGGCTGGAATTTCCAAACCACATTTGCCTTGGGTTGGGTGGTTAACCACATTTGTACACCCAACCCATCCTTCCCTAGCACAACTTTCTCATGCTTGCGACCTAGCGCAGGTCACGCTATGGTGCCCCAGCTAGGTCGCGCCGATTGCTCTAGGTAGATTTAGTATGCGTTACACCCCCTCACCCTTGTCCGTTCCCCCTATCCTCACCGTCCGTTCTCCCTCTCCACGCTATCCGCTCCTCCTCACCCCTGTCCGTTCCCCCTAACCCCGCCGTCCGTTCCCCCTATCCTCGCTGTCTGTTCCTCCTTTGCTTGCCGTCTATCTTCCCCTCTCCTTGCAATGCGTTCCCCGATCTCCTCGCTATCCGTGCCCCCCCCTCCTTGTGGCCTGTGCCATTTAACTCCGAGTATATTCATGCGTTTCACACCGGTTCCTACTGACGGGTCTTACCCAAACGACGGCTTCCCGGGCTCGTCTCAGCCGCGTTGAGCTTGTCCCTTTTCGCGTCGCGGTACAAGGCATGTTCTGGTCACCTGTGCGATTTTTAAAAGCTTCCCCCTGTCCACGCGAAGGTTGGTCGTCGATGCGCAGGGCGGTTTTGGTTTTGTCCTGTGCTGTGGCAGCTATGGGTTCCTAAGCTTGTGACAATGAGATAATCTCCGCTTAAGAAACGTGAAGCACACCCATGGAGCTCTTGAACAACGGGTTCGAGGTTGTGGTCGCACAGAACCAATTTTGGTTGAGTTGTGCGACCTCGGTCCTTCTCGCACCATGTTCCGCCGACGACGTGGGGGTGCTTGGTGCGTCATGGGCCTCGCGCTATGTTTCAAAATGTCGCAACACACTTTTTTCGTTACATTTTGTGTTGAAAGCTCAAGTTTGGATCTTTTATTCTGACCACCAAAAAAGTATGAGTTCAAGAGCGCCCAAGGTGTGCCTTCTTAGCCTGTGGTTTTAAGGAGAGGGCCATGCAGGTGCTCGAACATGTTGGTAGAGTACTCGGATACGTGCCCCGCTCGGCGAATCGCGTCCGGGTAGTGCGACATCAAGTGTGTCTTGATGATGCACCACGACATCAAGTAGGACAAATTCCAAATAGGGGGCACATGTGGGCTCTGACAACAAATGGGATGGGCACAGCAAGCGCATGGGTATGCACACAAGCATGGTGTGGTCGAGCGAATGCTGTGAAGAAATGGAGAGCATGATAGGTGCAGCAGCAGCATCTGGGTGCTGAGGGGGAAACGGGATGGGCAGAGTGTGCGCAAGAGAGGCAGGAGGGAACTTTGAGTCGACTCAAAAGTCACCTCGTTACAATGACACACGTGTTGGGCTGAGAAAAGCCCTAGGATCTTTTCAGAGACTAAGTCCCACTTGTATGAAATGCTTGAGTAGTGCAGCGGAAGAGTTGAGTAGTTGAACCCTTGCACTAGTATGTGAGAGCAAGTGATTGATTAAAAGAAACAAGCATACAGCAATATATAGAAAATAAGAGATGAAGCAGTTGTAGAATACAGTTGAAGGAACGGTTATCGGGTCGCACAGCGACTCGATTGTCGGTTCGGTTACAACCCTTGCAGTCGTAATGGCCAGTCGCAACCTCCGGTTGCAACCCTTTGAGTCCCTTCGTCCTTTCGTGTTCTTTCGTCCAGCCTCCTCGTGTAACCTCTGTTGACTTGCGTACTCGATACGACTTTCCTCAAGTGCAGTGTAACACTTCAGAAACGCTTAAGTCTTCGAGGTATTTCCAACACTCCCCTTCGTTTCTGGAGTGCTGACGTGTCCAGATTTGGTGACGTTTATCTGCCCGGTCAGCAGCATGCAGTAATCGAACTTTGTCTTAGCAAGTTTCTTCGTCAGGTAATCTGCAGCCATTTGTGTCGTGGGGCAGTAACTGAGTTGAATTCTCCCCTTCGCGATCTCATCCTTGACGAAGAAATACCGCAGAGCGATGTGCTTGGTTCGATTGGCGAACCCGTTTTTGTTCGCGATTTTGATCGCGGATTGGTTGTCGCAGAATAACGAGAAGGCGGGCATGGTCGCAATTTTTGCTTCCTCGAGCAGCTCCCGCAGGTAAAGTCCTGCTTTGGTTGCAGAGCAAAGGGCGATGTATTCCGCTTCAGCCGAGGATAGCGCGATTAGTTCCTGCTTGCTCGATTGCCAGGAAATAGTACCGATAGGCTCTAGTCGGTAGATGTAGCTCGTTCTGGAGCAACGATTCTCCCTATCTCCCTCGTGGTCGGCGTCGACATAGCCGAGTAGTTGTACGGACGATGGCGTTGCTTTGCTGTAGGTAAGTCCAGTTGTCGGCGTAGAGACGAAGTAGAGCAGTGCCCGACTTAGCTCCTCGAGATCCTCTTGCTCCGGCTGCTTCAGGTGTGTTGCCAGTTGGCTCGCGCTGTAGAACAGGTCCGGTCGGCAGGTTACTGCTGCGAACAGTAGACAGCCGAGCTTCTGTTGATATTCCTGGATTTGCTTCGCGGGGAGCTTTGCGGAGGTGTCGCTGTTGCTCCCGTAGCGATAGGGAGTCGCGAGTGCGACCGACGTTAGTCCGAACTTCTTAGCGACAACGCCTGCGTACTTTCCGGCATGTAGGTAGAACGCCGAGTCATCTTCAACGACGTTCAGACCTAGGTACTGGCTCACGGTGTCTGACACCGTGAGTGTTACAGTGACGGAAAAAATTGTCCGGATGTTTGGCTCTAATTAGGGTTTTTAGGCCTTCCGACCACGGTACATAAAGTCTTAATGTTTAATGGTGGTACGCTTTTGGAGAGGCACATAGTGGATGTATTCACATCACTTAAGTCCATAGTAGTACACTGGATCTAGCTTTGTGCCAAAAGTTATACAAGGGGGTCATCCGGACAGTTTTTTCCCAGGACAAAGCGTTAACTTCCGAACAGGTTCCTAGTACCTAGTACACCGACCCTTGGCCTTAATCACCACCCGCAGCCTCCTAGGCATGTTATTTACGCGGCTAGTGCAAACCTTTGTTGAGATCTTCTTGCACTCTTCTTGGACCCACCCTTTTGCATAAGAGGGTGAGCACTTGGAAAAACGCGAAGGATTTGGGCGTCTGCAAGTTTTTTGTGTACGATATCTGTTTGAATGTTATGTATGAGACTAGCCACACTGAGGTATAACCAAAGATGCCATTAGCCGATTGGTTCCATTTTATCATGGGTCGTCTTCGTCGTACCGCTGTAGGGTAAAACCACAAATAGAGCGGCAAAAAATAGTGTATATGCCGTGAAATTGAGGGTAACGTAGCACGGTTGATTATTCATCCTTGCACAATTAGAATCACGCTAGGATCTGCATGTCTCATCACGGTGCAGCAGTCGAAGAAGTTGCGACTATTCGGGAAGAATATCCGGGTTGAGGTCAGGTGAAGAAAAGGGCCACTCTAGTGCTACAAACTGATGTTCTCCAATGCTATTCCAAGCCTATGCGATACAAATGGCTTGGAGAGCATTGGGGAGCATGAGTATGTTGCACTGGAGTGACCCTTTTCTTCACCAGACCTCAACCCGGATATTCTTCCCGAACAGTCGCAACCTCTTCGACTGCTGCACCATGATGAGACATGCAGATCCTAGCGTGATTCTAATAGTGCAAGGATGAATAATCAACCGTGCTACGTTACCCTCAATTTCACGGCATATACACCATTTTTTGCCGCTCTATTCATGGTTTTACCCTACAGCGGTACGACGAAGACGACCCATGATAAAATGGAACCAATCGGCTAATGGCATCTTTGGTCATACCTCAGTGTGGCTAGTCTCATACATAACATTCAAACAGATATCGTACACACAAAACTTGCAGACGCTCAAATCCTTCGCGTTTTTCCAAGTGCTCACCCCCTTTTGCAAAAGGGTGGGTCCAAGAAGAGTGCAAGAAGATCTCAACAAAGGTTTGCACTAGCCGCGTAAATAACATGCCTAGGAGGCTGCGGGTGGTGATTAAGGCCAAGGGTCGGTGTACTAGGTACTAGAAACCCTGTTCGGAAGTTTGGTCTTTGTCTCGGGAAAAAACTGTCCGGATGACCCCCTTGTATAACTTTTGGCACAAAGTTAGATCCAGTGTACTACTATGGATTTTAGCGCTTTGAACACATCGACTATGTGCCCCTCCCAAAGCGTACCACAATAAAAACATTAAGACTTTATGTACCGTGGTCGAAAAGCCAAAAAACCCTAATTAGAGCCAAACATCCGGACAGTTTTTTCCGTCACTGTAAGTCACTCCTCAGCTCCCCTTCGAACCAGGTGACGACGTCGGTAGTGGAGCCGACGTAGAGCAGGTCATCGACGTAGACGATGAGTAGGACGAAATCCCCCTCCTTCCATGGTCAGTACATCCCTTGATCGTGCGGTAGCTGCAGGAAGCCGATCCTGACTAGGCGGCCGTGAAGGTGCTGCTGCCAGAGCCGCGGGGCTTGTTTGATTCCGTAGAGGGATTTTACCAGCTGGCACACTTTTGTGGGATCGTCGATGAATCCGTCGGGCTGCTCGACGAAAATTTCGGCGTCCACAGGTGCGTACAGGAAGGCGTTGGCGACATCGATCTGGCGAAGTGGTAGTTTTTTCGTGGCCGCGACGGCGAGCAGAATGCGCAGGGAGGTATGTCGGGAGACTGGGGCGAATGTCTCTGTATAGTCGGTTCCGTATCGCTGGTCGAATCCTCGTACGACCCAGTGAGCTTTGAAGCGATCGATGGAGCCATCTGCATTAGTTTTGATGCGGTACACCCATTTCCCCGAGAGCACCTTCTTCCTGTTGGGTTTTGTTGCAGGTACCAGCTTCCACGTATTTCGGTCTTGCAAGGCCTTCAGTTCCTTTTCCATTGCTTCCTTCCATTTCGCCTTGTGTTCCCCCCCAAGAGCCTGCGATAGAGTCGTTGGCTCACGCGGTGACGGCGGCGGCGGTGTGAGAGTACGACCCCGTTACACCACTTGTCCCTTTTCTTATTTCCTTCCTCGTTCATTTCTCTTTATCTCATCTCATTTGGTTTCCTATTCTCCATTTTCCATTAACCTTTGGTTTATCCTGCTATTATAATTATATCACCGACCAGGCTTGGGATGTACTGGTGCGCTATCTGGCGTAATCCTGCCGTAATCCCTTAAAGCCAATAGCCTCGCGTGGCTATACGCAGGGTGATTCTCTCTTCTAGAAGGGTCTATTCCCTTAGGATAAGATAAACCTGGTTACCTGATGTACTTTGGAAGTATAAAAGCGCCTTGTACTGATCGATAGTGCAACCTTTCCTCGAGACATTCAATCCTGTGACAGGCGGGCTCTAGACGGCGACCCATAGTCCAAGTATCTGCAGGCCCGTGGATGGGTGTCGTGGGGAATTGTCATTCTCGGGATAAGCTGCTTCGTCACCGTCCTCGGGGTCAGGTAAGAAATTGGGTCCGATGCGTTCGGAGATATTTGTGTCGACTGGTTGAGGTGTAGTGTAACCTTGGTCAGCGAAGTGGTAATAAGTGTCGAGGTTGTTACTATCGAGAGGATTGTCGTCGTCGAGTGGAACAGGCACGGAGCAGTATGGTAGTGGTCCGGCAGCTTCCGAGGCTTCAGGTACATCTTCTTCTGCTGCATCGGCTTCGGCAGCACGGTCGGCGAAGGACCGATGGCCTTCAAAGCCGTCGGTGGGGTCGGTTGTGTTGGCAATGTTGTCCAGGTAATGTTGCAGCGTCAGTCTCTCATAGAAAATCACATCACGAGAGGCCACGGTGGTTTTGTTCTGAGTGTTGATAAGTTTCCATGCTTGGAAATGTTTTGCGATGCCGAGGTGTATTCCGCACCGTGCTCGTTGAGAGAATCGTCCTGCTTGAGATGTGTGGGGTCTGTATTGTACCATGCAGCCAAAAACTTGATGTAATTTTGTGCTGCCCTGTTTTCCTGTCCACAGCAAGTGCAGTGATGCGCTGTTGGGAAGTGATGACGAGGACAGCAAGTTGTGGAGGTGGATTGCATGCGCCATTGCGTCAGGCCACAGTGTGTTGGGCAGTCTCATCCCCAGGAGCAGCTTTCGTATCGTCATCTGCAAAGTCCGGTTCATCCTCTCTGCGACCCCTTGCTGCTGGTGAGTGTAGGGCAGAGACACCCGGCGTCTGATGCCTCTTTCTGCCAGATAGCTCTTGAACCTTTGTGTCTGGTACTCCAGTGCCCCGTCTGTCTGGAAGCTCTTGAGTTGGGAGCCCGATTCTCGTTCAGCAATGGGGAGCCAAGTCGTGAAGGCTTCGAACGCTTGATCACGTGTCTTGAGGGTGTAGTGCCAGACGTATCGCGTTGCTGCGTCGATGAACGTGATGACATAGTTGTACTCTGCTTCACTGTCGTCTCGAGGCATATTTAAAATGTCGCTGTAAACTTTTTCCATCGGTGCGTATGCAGGTGCGCTTTGATTGTGGTGCGACAGGAAGGGTTGGTGGGGAAGATATGCTTCAGGACACGTGATGCATCGTGCGCGGGGTTGTCGAAGCTCCTGGCCGCTCGTTGTGAGAAGAGCGTCTTTTTCTAATACTCTGGCTTGTATGGTCTGTAGTACTGTACTGTTTGCAGGGTGTCCAAGGCGTTGATGCCAGATGTCATTGGGAGCGCGATGGCCAGGTGAGCGCTGGTACACGTCGGCGTTGGAGAAGAGCGCGACGACCGTGGCGGAACTGCGGCAGACTTCTCGAGTGATGGGATGAGTTGATCTGCTTCGGATGGCGGTCCTCGGATTGCTGGTGGTGGCGCGCGGCTTGTTAGGATTAAGGACGGAGTCTAGGTGAACTTAGGAGCTAGAATTACTCAAAATATAAATCCGAAATTCTGGACAGAAAAGTCGTCTTCACAAGAAACGACGTCGACGAAAAACTAGCCGTTGGAATATCGCGAAACTTGGATATGTTGTAGCTCTTAATCTCAGCTACCGTTCCCAATTTGAATCATGTTGATTGATAAAGTATTCGCGACGCTATGGCTTTCGACGCACTAGGGGGTAAGCTGTAGGAGGAGAACTTAACTCAATCTCAAAGGTTCAATCAAAGTTCAAGAATCTCACAAGGAATTAGAGGAGCAAGAGAAAGGTTGGGATAGAAGAGAGGGATGAGAGGGAAGGTCCCAAGAGAGTCCCCAACCAAGGAAACCCCATAAGCACAAAGATTCCCTCCCTATAGGAACCCCAACTTTGACATTTGTCCCTTCCCAACCAATCCATCCAAGTTGGCCACCCTTGCCAACCTAGCTTGGTTGTTCCCAACCAATTTGCAGCTGTTACAGTAGAGTGACGAATTTCCCCAACCCCAAAGGTCCCAACTCCATATAAAGTCACCCCACAACTTCACTTTGTAACCGCCGCAATTGTAACGCAAGCTCATGAACTTTGAATCTTCATAGCTTTCGCGTTCTTGCTCCGATTGACGCGATTCTTGTTGCGTCGGAAAGATCTTCTCAAGATCTATCATCACAAATACCTGCTCAGACAGAATAACACAAAACACATTCCCAAACTCCAGAACACACACCACACAAATTCTTTCACACACAGTCAAACCATACGTGCGAATTGAAACAAGGGATGGGAGGCAGACAGAATGTGATAACATATGATGACATCACACAACAATCTCCCCCTCTGGCTGCCAACCATCAACCACCATACCAACATCTCAAGCATGCATACTCAATGCACACTCATCCCAGCAAGCTTCATGCCCTTCCAATGATCCGCCTCCGCCAGACGCTTGGTGAAAATATCTGCTGCCTGCTGATGGGTCTTCACTATCTCCAGCCGCACCTCCTTATCAAGGAGTCTCCTCACCCAGTGCCACTTAGGCCTTATGTGTTTTGTCAGCCCATGCAGACAAGCATTCTTGGCGAGCTTCACAGCAGACTCATTGTCACAGAACACAACTGTCGGCTCCTCCTGACCAACTCCCAACTCCTCCAACAAACGCCTTAGCCACACTACTTCCTTGGCCCCATGGTGTAAGGCCATGTACTCAGTCTCACATGAGGACAATCCCACCTCATTCTGCTTCTTGCTGCGCCAGCTCACAGCACCACCTCCTAGCAAGCACACATAACCCCCAATGCTGGTGCCATCCGCTTTCACTGAGTTGAAGCTAGCGTCAGTATAGCAACTCAAGAGCATCTTTCCACTCTTCACATCTGCAGCACCTCTCTGCAACCGCTGCCTCACTCCACTGTACTCCAATCCCACTGATGCCGTAGCACTCACATAGCGGACCAACCTCTTGGCCGCTTCCAGCTGCTCATGACTAGGGCGTGAGACCACACTAGCCAACCGTGATGTAGAAAATGCAATGTCAGGCCGTGTATGATTTGCAGCATAATTCAGCGACCCAACCATCGAATGAAACAGCTTCCTGTCACTCTCACCCACTACCTCCTCATCAGCACATGGCTCCACAGTAAACCCTGAAGGTAGTGGTGTTGCTGGCTTTCCCCCATCTTGCAGCCCATACTTCTCAGCCAGCCCCTCACAGTACTTCCTCTGGTGCAACCTCAGCACACCCTTCTCCACATCTCTCTCCACATGCATCCCCAAGTAGTACTTCACCTCACCCATCTTGGAGCACTTGAACTGCATCTCCAGCATCTGCTCTGCGCTGTCCAGCAAAGCAGTGGATGCAGAAAAGAGAAGGATATCATCCATATACACCAAGAGCATGAGGATTTCGTCCTTCTCCTGCAGCAGGAACAGGCTGGGGTCACACTCACTCTTCTTGAAACCCCCAGCCACCAGCGCCTCCTCCAACTTGTGATACCATGCACGAGGCGCCTGCTTAAGGCCATAGATTGCCTTCTTCAGCCTGCAGACCCTGCCGCTCCCATCATCCAGCCCCTCTGGCTGCTTCATGTACACCTCCTCCAGAATGATCCCATTCAGAAAGGCAGTCACAATGTCCATCTGCCGTATCTTCCATCCCAGGAGTGCAGCTATCGCCAACAGCACCCTCAGTGTTGTTCCTTTCCCCACAGGAGCAAATACCTCATCATAGTCCTTCCCCTTTGTCTGCTGAAACCCCCGTGCCACAAGCCTAGACTTGTAGCGGGTCAGCTCCCCTTCAGGTCCATACTTGTGCCTGTAGATCATCTTGGAAGTGATTGCCTTCTTCCCAGGAGGCAAGTCACACAGGTCCCATGTCTCGTTCTCAATTAGGGACCCGAACTCCTCATCCTCACTCGCCTTCCACTTCTCCCCATTTGGTCCATTCAAGGCCTCCTCTCGAGTCTTGGGCTCAGGGATTGGTGCCCAGTAGCAGTGAGCGATCTCATCTTCCTCAATCTGCTCAACCACACTCCCAGCCTGCACCACATTTGGCTTGCCTCTTCCCCCATAGGTCAGCCTCACAGGAGGGCGCACATCCCTCCTAGGTCGCTCAGGCGGGTGTGGAACTCGAGGTGGAGACTCATGTTGCTGTTGCTGCTCCACTACTTCAGCTGCTCCCCCTTCCTCAGTCACCCCAGACATCTCCTCCTCTGACACTGCAACCTCCACCTGTCTTGAAGGCTGCTGCACCTCATCTGCCTCCACAATGAGCGGTGTAGATGGAAGCTTCTGTTGCTGCTGCTTCCATTCCTTGTAGTACAGGGACTCAAGAAACTTCACATCCCTTGACACTGTCAGCTTCTGGGTGGTCAAGTCCCATAGCAGCCATCCCTTGTGATCCTTTGCAATCCCCAAGTGCACACCCCATCTTCCAGAAGCCTCCAACTTCCCTCTTTTCTCCTTAGGCACATGAAACACTACCATGCACCCAAATGCCCTCAGCATGTTCACAGCTGGAGCACTCCCATACCACTTGATATATGGGATCCACTCCTTATCTCCAACTGTAGCCAGCACCCTGTTCTTCACAAGGGCGACCTGCCTCAGTGCAGACACCCAAAACGGATCAGGTAGCCCTGCACGCCCAAGGAGAGTGCGTGCCCCCTCCTGCAGGGTCCTGTTGAACCTCTCAGCCACGCCATTCTGCTGCGGATTGTAGGGCACTGTCAGTTGATGCTGGATCCCCTTCCTCTTCAACTCCCCCTCAAAATCAGCTCCAATGAACTCCCCACCATTGTCACTGCGGATCACCTTCACCTTGTGTCCGCATTCCCTCTGAGCTCTAGGCATCCACTCCTTAAGGACAGCCGCTGCCACCTCCCCCTTGCTCTTCAAAGGGTAAACCCACACTGCACGAGTGTGGTCATCCACAATTGTCAAGAAATAGCGGCTGCCTGAGAGGGAAAGGGCTCTTGTGGGCCCCACCACATCCATGTGCACAAGTGCAAGTGGGGTCTTGGCTGGTCCTGTTGCACTGTTGAAGGGGAACTTGGAGAACTTGGTCTCCAAGCATGTAGGGCAGCTCCCAATCTCCTTCACTTCCCCTTTCACCTCCAAGCCCTTCAGGCTCCCATTCTTCACCAACTTCTGCAGCATAGGGAAGTTCACATGACACAACCTCTCATGCCATGTCTCCCAATCGGCCTCTCCACTCCTTGATGAAGCCTTAGCCCATGCCGCACTCGCATCCACACCAGCAAGCACCTCACCATGTGTCTGCTGCTTCTGCACTTTCTTGACTGCTTCCAGGACCCCATCATTCCAAGCCCCACAAGCTCCCCATTAGCTCCCTTAACCTTGGCATTTCCAACACCAATGACAGGGAGCAAAGCACCTGACGCTGCTGCCACATACTTGATCTTCCCAGGGGGTTTTACCTCATCAAGCAAATCTGCCCGTGGGGTCATGTGACTGGTGCAACCCGAATCAATCACCCAGTGCGTGAGAGGGTGCATCACAACCTTTCCCACAGATCCCACATCACCCTCATGCCCATGCACATCCTCAACCATGAGATACATCCCAGGATAGGCGTTACCTTGTGCACCTTCATCTTGCACAGCGCCACCTTGTGCGCGTTCACCACTTGGCGGCTTCATGCCTGGAGGTGCCCATCCCTCCGGCCTGCTGAAGCACTTGAACCAAGGATGCCCGACCTTCTTGCAGTACCAGCAGGTGCCCTCCATTCTGGTACTCCCCCTGCCACTGGAGCTCCCATGCCCCTCATTATAGTCACCTCGGCCTCTACCTCTGCCAAAGCTCCTCCCACGGCCTCGGCCTCTCCAACCCCCTCTTCCTCTGCCGCGCCCTGCAGCTCCATACCCCTCAGCAGTCTTAGTGGCAGCACCGCCTCCCACATGGCGTCTGCGGAAGTCCTCCTGCAGAATCTGCTGCCTTAGCCACTCAGGTGTCCATTGATCTTGCTGAGAGTTGAGGGTGGGGATGAGGTTGTCCCAAGAGTTGTCCAACACCGAGATGATCTTGGTGCACTGCTGCAGCTGAGATACACTGCTGCCCGCTGCTGCCATCCTTGCATAGGTGTCCTTGATCTTGTCAAGGGCTGGCTTCACATCGTCCCGTGGTCGCATGGAGATGGCAGCAAGTTCCTTCTCGAGCACGATCACCATCGGGAGAGTGTTGGGCTGAATCACATCGCGTAGTAGTTTCCACGCCCTTGGACCCGAATCATCCGCTTCCACAAGATCCTTGATGTGCTCGAACATCTCCTTGTTGACCGATTGAAGGATGAGGTCGAAAAGCACCGCGCTTTTCTCAATCCACCGTTCACGTGCTTCGCCTTCTTCCGGCATCTTCTCTTCCCCAACAGCAATCTTCAGTAGCTTGTAGCGTTTGAAGGCACTCCTCATCCGTCCGCTCCATTCCTCATAGTTGGAGCCATCCAAAGCTTCAACTTTTGATGGCGGCGGCTCACTTGCCTTCTCAGCTACAGCTCCTCTTCCATTAGCATCTCCTCCTCTCTCATTCATCTTCTCCTTGAGAAATGACGAATTTCAGCTCCCCTTTGCTGTCCACACTCAGCTCCCTCGATATTTTCACAAGTGTCGGCGTCCACGAAATTTCGGCAGAGTTTCCCCTTAGTGGAAGACACATCCAACCTTTAGAACACCACTTAGGCACACCCACAGGCCATGGTGGGTCTAGAAGGGTCTTCACACTTCTGTAGACTCCTCTCAACGTCCTTAATACAGCTCTGATACCACTTGTTAGGATTAAGGACGGAGTCTAGGTGAACTTAGGAGCTAGAATTACTCAAAATATAAATCCGAAATTCTGGACAGAAAAGTCGTCTTCACAAGAAACGACGTCGACGAAAAACTAGCCGTTGGAATATCGCGAAACTTGGATATGTTGTAGCTCTTAATCTCAGCTACCGTTCCCAATTTGAATCATGTTGATTGATAAAGTATTCGCGACGCTATGGCTTTCGACGCACTAGGGGGTAAGCTGTAGGAGGAGAACTTAACTCAATCTCAAAGGTTCAATCAAAGTTCAAGAATCTCACAAGGAATTAGAGGAGCAAGAGAAAGGTTGGGATAGAAGAGAGGGATGAGAGGGAAGGTCCCAAGAGAGTCCCCAACCAAGGAAACCCCATAAGCACAAAGATTCCCTCCCTATAGGAACCCCAACTTTGACATTTGTCCCTTCCCAACCAATCCATCCAAGTTGGCCACCCTTGCCAACCTAGCTTGGTTGTTCCCAACCAATTTGCAGCTGTTACAGTAGAGTGACGAATTTCCCCAACCCCAAAGGTCCCAACTCCATATAAAGTCACCCCACAACTTCACTTTGTAACCGCCGCAATTGTAACGCAAGCTCATGAACTTTGAATCTTCATAGCTTTCGCGTTCTTGCTCCGATTGACGCGATTCTTGTTGCGTCGGAAAGATCTTCTCAAGATCTATCATCACAAATACCTGCTCAGACAGAATAACACAAAACACATTCCCAAACTCCAGAACACACACCACACAAATTCTTTCACACACAGTCAAACCATACGTGCGAATTGAAACAAGGGATGGGAGGCAGACAGAATGTGATAACATATGATGACATCACACAACACGGCTGGGTCCTGCTGTTGTTACCACAGGTGATGTCGAGGAAGGTGTACTTGCTGGTACTTGTCGTTCTTGACGAATGACTGCTAATGCCCATGTTCTTTCTGCTGCAAGGATGGTGTTGGAGTACCAAAAGCCGTCTGGAGTGAAGTCAGGGTCAAGGTCCGGCGTGTGCGTCCAAGCAACGAACGACATGATGCCATCGTTGTTGGCAGTTCCGCGGTTGGGGACGAAGTCCAGCACGAAGACGCCTGCCTTCAGGAGAGCGCGACCGATGAAGAGGCCGCCCTTGCCGTGGTAAAGTCGAAAATCGTTGGCGTCCGAGTCACACTCCAAGTGAATTCCTTTCGCCATTAACTGGCTCACGCTTAGCAGATTGTATCCCAAGTTGTCGACAATGAGAACCTTGTTGAGTTGCAGTATGACGTTTGTTTCCATTGACTGAAGTCGAACAACTCCTTGTCTGTTTGTCTTCAGGTTTTCGTTGTTGGCGACGGTGATGATGACATCGCGGTTGAGACTTCGCTCTTGTTGCACGAAGCGCCTCGAGGAACACATGTGTTGGCCGCAGCAACTGTCCAAGAACCAGGTGTTTCGTCCGGTGGGTTCGACGTTGGCGACTACAGCATACGTGGGGTTGACTTGAAGACCTTGTGAGCGCGGTGGTGGCAGTTCGTCTTCGTTTGGAGCGTAAGTGGGTGGTGATCTGGGTGTGCAGTTGTCGATGTGCATCATGCAGTTAATAATGTTCGGTGCGCCTTGTGCAGGTGTAGAGGAGCGGCTTGGCGGATTCTCTTGAGTGGAGGCGACTTGCGGGTCTGCTGGGCGATAAACTCGAGGGCGTGTGCAGTCGACCTTGGAGTGCCCGGATGTCTGACAGTTGTGGCAGAATGGCGGCACGATGGTGAGACCTCTGGTGTCATATCGATTTTGCTTGTCGCGTCGGTTGCAGTTGTCGTTTCTTCCGTGAGTGTAGAAGGCTAACGGTTGCTGATTGCTTCGTGGTTGTCTTTCTTCAAACAGGTCCATCTCCTGTTGTTCATCATGGAGCTCGGCGCAGAGGTGCATCTCGGAAAATCGTCCGTGGGCGCGAAGAAGCGAGCGAGAGGTTCTCCATTGTGGTCCGAGCCCGGCGAGAACAAGTGTCACGAAACTTTCTTCAGTGATTGTGCCTCCGCACCGAATCAGGCGGTCGCGGAGTGTCTGGCAGCGACTCATATACTGCATCGCCTTTTCCCCGGTCTTCATTTGTATTGTCATCAACTGCTGCATGAGTCTGCTTTATGTCACGCTGTCGTTTGCTTGATAGAGGCACTTCAGATGATGCCAAGCGAGCTCCGCGGAGTTTCCGTAGCTCCGATACGTTCTGATGCTCTGTTGCTCTTGTGGTGACAGATTTTGCAGGAGAATTGTGTACGCCAACAGCGACTGATAAGTGAAGATTTCCTGCTCCTTTGCAGTGCCATTACTTGGAAATGGCAGGGACCCGTTGAAGTATCCCAAGAGGTGCGCGGCCTCCATCAACAGCTCGAACTCAAAGCTCCAGGTAAAGAATTCGTGCCCGTTGAACAATGAGGATGTCTGCAGTTTGATGACATGTGAAAACTGCGCCTGGAGACTCAATATCTCGTTTGGGGTCTGCTGTGATGCAGCTGCTGTCGTTTGAGCACGGGGCGGCATGAACTCGAATGTCCCCGGTGATGAGTGATAAGGCGCAAAGGTAGGTGCTTGATTTTGCCGCCCAAATGATGAGTTGTCGAGGCTCATTGGTGCTAATCCCATATTTCCCCCGTTGCTCTGTGTTGAATGCATAGGTGTCCTTGTCTGCTGCTGGTCAAAGTGTGACATGAAACTGAAGAACCTTTCCATAAGGTTTGGGTCCACGCATGAAGAGGGTGAAGGGGTCACCATTTCTGGTACCCTTCCTCTTGTTTCTTAAGCAGCGCCGGTCTCAGATTGTAGTCCTGAAGTGTGTAGTCCAGAAATGCCGGGTTGAGTGTCTTGGCCGTTGGGTGAGCCCGTAGAAGAATTCTTGCCTTTGTTGTCCATGACTTGTAATTGATGAAGTTCTGATGTGCTGACTGTAGATAGAATGTCGTTGATGGAAGTGTTGGTCTCTGACCAGCTCTCATACCATATTGGGCTGAGAAAAGCCCTAGGATCTTTTCAGAGACTAAGTCCCACTTGTATGAAATGCTTGAGTAGTGCAGCGGAAGAGTTGAGTAGTTGAACCCTTGCACTAGTATGTGAGAGCAAGTGATTGATTAAAAGAAACAAGCATACAGCAATATATAGAAAATAAGAGATGAAGCAGTTGTAGAATACAGTTGAAGGAACGGTTATCGGGTCGCACAGCGACTCGATTGTCGGTTCGGTTACCACCCTTGCAGTTGTAACGGCCAGTCGCAACCTCCGGTTGCAACCCTTTGAGTCCCTTCGTCCTTTCGTGTTCTTTCATCCAACCTCCTCGTGTAACCTCTGTTGACTCGCGTACTCGATACGACTTTCCTGAAGTGCAGTGTTACACTTCAGAAACGCTTAAGTCTTCAGGTATTTCCAACAACACGGAACTTTCACTTCAAGAAGAACCATTCTCGCTTGGAGGCTGCGGAAGAGAGCTGGGAACTTTCTAATTTCTGCTCATAAGTGTTAGAACTACTGTAGATTCTGTACTGTTTGTTTTATCTTTCTTTTCCCTTGCCTCGTCGATGTCAACTTATACATATTATCTATGTAGAAGTTATAGGCTAGACTGAGGTATGCTTCTAGTGAGTACAACCAACTAGTATTTGTTCTAGGTTTCCACCTCTAGTAATCATTCGTTTCTACGTTCACATGGTATCACGCTTAGGTTAGGATCCCCCCGCCTACCGCTTCCGCCCGTCGCGCCTCCTATGCCCCGTCGCGCCCCCTAGGCCCCGTCGCGCCCCCCCTGGGCCCCGTCGCGCTCGTTAGGCCCCGTCGCGCCCCCCCTGGGCCCCGTCGTGCCCGCTGGGCCCCGTCGCGCCTCCTAGGCCCCGTCGCGCTCCCCCTGGGCCCCGTCGCGCCCACTGGGTCCCGTCGCGACCCCTAGGCCCTAACGCGCCCCCGCTGGGCCCCGTTGCGCCTCCTAGGCCCCGTCGCGCCCCCCATGGGCCCCGTCGAGCCCGCTGAGCCCCGTCGTGCCTCCTAGGCATCGTCGCGCCTCCTAAGCCCCGTCGCGTCCCCCCTCTCTGGGCCCCGTCGCGCCCGTTCGGTCCCGTCGCGCCCCTCCTAGGCCCCGTCGCGCCCGCTGGGCCCCTTCGCGCTTCCTAGGCCCCGTCGCGCCTGCTAGGCCCCGTCGCGCACCCCCTGGGCCCCGTCGCGCCCGTTAGGCCCCGTCGCGGCCCCCCTGGGCCCCGTCGTGCCCGCTGGTCCCCGTCGCGCCTCCGCGGCCCCGTCGCGCCCCCCCTGGGCCCCGTCGTGCCCGCTGGGCCCCGTCGCGCCCCTTAGGCCCCGTCGCGCCCGCTGGCCCCTGTCGCGCCTGCTGTTAGCGCTCGCCCGCCTGGCCTCCTCCTAGTGCCGCTCGGCCTCCTCCTAGTGCCGCCCGGCCTCCTCCTAGTGCCGCCCGGCCTCCTCCTAGTGCCGCCCGGCCCCTTCCTAGCGCCGCCCGGCCTCTCCTCAGCGCTGCCCGGCCCCTCCTCGTGCCCGACCGGCCCCAGCAGCACCAGCCTGGCCCCTCCCAGCACCAGCCCGGCCCTAGAGCACCTGCCCGCCTCCCCTGCTCGGCCTGCCGTGTCCTCTCGGGCCCTGTGTCTTCTGCTTGCCTGCGCTGGGACGCCTAGCTGCTGCCCTACTGGAGAGTGCTGCCGCCGTGTCCCCGCGCCGCTGTGCTCCTGTGCCGCTGAGGAGCTGTGCTGCTGTGCCGCTGTGTCGCTGAGGAGCTGTGCCGCTGACCCTGCACGATGGCTGACTTTGTGCTCCGCCTGGACGCTGAGGGCCACGCGGTTGACTTCGCCGCCTGGCTCTCCGATCTTCGCCGCCAGCTTACAGGTCAGCGCCAGGATGGCCACTCTCTGGTTGTCCATGCTGATGGCTTGCTCCCCCGTCCCCCTGCACCTACTCCCCTCCCTGCTGACCCCTCCTCTGATGACCGTGAGGCTTTCTCTACTACTGCGCTAGCCTGTGCGGTCTGGGACTCACGCGATGCAGTAGCTCAGGTTGCTATTAGTCACGCCCTCCCTGTGTCTGAGCGCTCGCGTTTTGCTACTGTTGAAACGGCCAAAACTTATTTAGACGCCGTTATTGCTCGCTATTCCACCCCTGCCTCCGCTTCTGCTGGCCGCTTGCTCTTTCCGATGCTGTTCCCAGACCTGGCTGCCTTCCCTACTGTCGCAGATTTTGCCACTCATTTGCGTGCCCTAGAGACTCGCTATCGCACTGCCAGCACTGCTGCCCAGCTCACTGCGCTCCCCCCTCCTTTCTGCATGACGCTCTATTTTATCGCTATGCGCCTGCCAGACCGCCTCGCTAGTGCTCGCGACCACTTTCTTAGCCAGCACCCGGGTGACCTCACCCTGACCGCCTTTGTCGACACCCTCACTGAGATCGAGACTCGCCAGCGCACTATCGCTCAGTCGAGCGGTGCGCCGGCAGTCTCTATCTTTCACGGTTGTGCCCCATCCCCGTGCACGTTCACTGACGTTTCGGCTGCGGTCGCCACGGCGACCCCTCTTACCGAGACGGCTGCTGCTGTCCACCCGCAGCAGCGCTCGCGTCGCGGTGGCCGTGGCCGCCAGGGAGGTAGGGGTGGTGACGCAGGTGGTAGTGGTCGTGGTGGTGGTGACGGTAGTCCGCCTGAGGGGACTACCACCGGTGGGCAGGAGCAGCAGTCCCAGCAGCAGCAGGACCAGCCCCAGCCGCAGCCGCCGTCCCAGCAGCACCCGCCGCAGCCGTGGGCTCGTCTCCCGCCTGGTTGGCCCGGCACCTCCGGAGGCGGTGGCCGTGGTGGCGGCCCGCGCAGCTTGGCGTCTACCAGCGGCTCCAGTGCTGTGACCTGCCAGTACCAGCTTCAGACCGGGCCTCTCCGCGGCACTCTGTGCCGCCGCCCGCACCCGACCGCCCACTGTTTCCGCCGCCTCGACGATCTTTTTCGTCGTCGCTTTGGCCCGGCCCCGGACCTCCCTGACTGGCACAGCCTGCTCCGCCAGGGCGTGCCGATCTTTGAGTTAGACATGGATCAGATAGGTGCTGCTTTGCATGCTTTGTATGCTGACGCTTCTAGTGTTGATGGATCTTACTACCATGTGTACTCTAGTTTAGGTGTTTCACCCTTGTGTAGCTTAGCTTCCCCTGCTGCGACAGGCGTAGGACTGCCTAGGTTGCCTAGTCTAGTCGCTGCACCGGCTCCGTCCGCGGCCTCCGCCACTGCGTCGCTGTCCTTCACTCTCGACTCTGGTGCTTCTGCCTGCTTCTTCCGCGACCGTTCCACGCTCACGCCGCTTGCTGCACCTGCTGTTGTCTCTCTCGCTGACCCCTCTGCGGGTCCGGTCGTCGCGCGCAGTTCTACGTCCCTTCCCTGTCCGGCAGTTCCCTCGGGCTCCCTTACTGGCCTCCACGTTCCCTCGTTCTCCAGGAACCTGGTTGGTGTCGGCTGTCTCCAGGACCTCGGCGTCACCACCACGTTCCCCGGGCACGAGCGGTTCGCTGTCTGTTCTGAGGCTGTCTCAGGTTCCCCCCTTGCGACGTTCCCCCGGGACCCGGTGTCCGGTCTGTTTACCCTACACACCGCTTCCCCCCCGGTTGGTGCGTCCTCCCAGGTCGCTGCAGCTTGCTCGTGTCGGTCCCTCACTCACCCGTCCCTTCTCTGGCACCACCGCTTAGGTCACCCTGCTCTCCCGCGTCTGCGTCACATGTCCCAGCACGGTCTTGTCTTAGGTCTCCCCGCGTCGCTCCCTGCCCTTCCTCCCTCGACTGCGCCACCGTGCACGCCTTGCGTCGAGGGTCGGCTCCGCCGTGCTCCTCACTCCTCCTCGCTGCGTCCTGCTACTGCCCCCCTTCAGACCCTGCACTTGGACGTTTGGGGCCCTGCCCCCGTCCCCGGACCGCGCGGTGAGCGCTACTTCCTTGTGCTCGTTGACGACTACACGCGCTACACCACGGTGTTTCCCCTGGAGCGGAAGGCCGACGTGCCCGACGTTCTTCTCCCGTGGGTTGTAGCTGCGCGTCTCCACCGCGGTCTCCCCGTGTTGTGTCTCCACTCCGACCGTGGCGGCGAGTTCGCCTCTGGTCGGCTTGGACAGTTCTGTCGTGCGGAGGGCATCACCCAGTCGTACACCTTGCCGGACTCGCCACAGCAGAATGGGGTTGCTGAGCGCCGCATCGGCTTGGTCATGGAGGTCGCCCGTACCTCCATGATCCATGCCGATGCCCCCCATTTTCTGTGGCCGTTCGCTGTTCGCTACGCGGCTCACCAGCTTAACCTGTGGCCACGCTCCCAGCGGCCGCAGGTTTCGCCGACCCTCCTTTGGACCGGGTCCCCCGGTGACGCGTCTGCGTTCCACGTCTGGGGCTGCCTTGCTCACGTTCGTGCCTCTGGCACGGACAAGCTCACTGCCCGCACTGTCCCCTGTGTCTTCCTTGGTTTCCCCCTGGACTCGTCTGACTGGCTTTTCTACCACCCGCCGTCTCACCGCTTCCTCCACTCTCGTGACGTCACCTTTGACGAGTCCGTCTCCTTCTACCGCCGCTTCCCTCACCGAGGTCTCCCAGTTGCCCCCCCCCTTTTCCTTGCTCCCTCTCCCCCGGTAGCCCCTGCCCCTCTCCCGCCTCGTCCTGCCCCGTCTGGTGTCTCCCACGTCACTCCCCTCCCGTCGGTTGTCCCCGTTGAGGAGTCTGCTGACTCTGGTGGTACCCCCGGTCCGTCCTTGCCGCGTCCCCCTTCCCCAGTGCCTCCGCCCCCACTGTCGCAGTCGCCGACCCCGCTGCCGCCGCCGTCGCCGTCGCCGCCGCAGCCGTCGCCGCTGTCGCCACCACTGCCGCCGCTGCTCTCGGCCCCTGGGGGTGCTGGTGTGGAGGAGGGTGTTCGTCCTGCGGCTTCTGGGGGTGCCGCTGGTGTTGGAGGGGGTTCTCGCTCTTGGGGTGTTGGTTCTGGGGGTGGTGCTGTTGAGTGTTCTGCCGACGGTCGTTCTGCCTCTGCTGGTCCGAGAGTTCCGGCCCAGCCGTCGTCGCCGCCACAGCAGCCGTCGCCGCCGGTTTCCGCTCTCCGCCTGCTCGGCCTTCCCTCCCCGGACCGCGCGCCGGTGTCTCCCCCACCGCCTCCTGACCTCCCTGTCTACGGTCCTGTGTTCCCGCCGCCAGACTCGTCTCCGGCCCGTCTTCCTCCTCGTTCCCCTCCTGTGTCTCCTCCGCTGTCCCCTGACCCTACCCCTCCGTCTCACGTTTGGGCTCGCCGTCCCTCCCGTGCCCGTCCCGTCTCTCCTGTACTGCCCACCCACCCTATGTTGCTCCGTTCCCACTCGTCTCGTCCTCCCCTCCTCCCGTCCCCTCCTCCCTCGTCCCTTGCTGTTGCACCTCCTCCGTTCTCTGACTACCTCCGTGCTGCTCGTCCCCTTGTCCCTCGGGTCCTTGCCTCTCTTGTTACCGACCCTGCTGTTCCTGTCTCGCGCCTTGACGCGCTTGTCGCTGCTGTCGCTGACTTCGCTTCTACCCGCCGCCTTGACTACGCTACCGCTCTGGTCTCTGACCCTGCCCGTCCTCTGTCCGTCGGGGGTGCTCCTGCCCTTGGCAGTGACGTCCTAGAGGACAGGCAGTACGAGCTGGCTTTCCTTTCCGAGGCTGCTCCCCATCTCTGCTCCATGCTCCTAGTCCCTGAGGGTGACCCAGACGCCTTCGACATCCCGACCCCTCGCACCTACGCTGAGGCCACCTCGGGACCTTGGGCCTCTCAGTGGATAGCTGCCATGGAGCAGGAGATGGCGTCTTGGAGATCCACCGGCACTTACGTCGACGCAGTTCCCCCACCTGGGGTGAACGTAGTCGATGGTCGGTGGCTCTTCAAGGTGAAGCGCCCCCCTGGAGAGCCGCCTGTCTTCAAGGCGCGCTACGTGGCCAGAGGTTTCAGTCAGCGCGAGGGGGTTGACTTCTTCCAGACCTTCGCCCCGACCCTGAAGATGACCACTCTTCGGGCGCTGCTACACGTAGCAGCACAGCGTGACTACGAGCTTCACTCTCTCGACTTCTCTACTGCCTTTCTTCAGGGCAGCCTACACGAGCAGGTCTACCTGCGCCGACCACAGGGCTTCACTGGTACCTTCCCTCCTGGGACCCAGTGGCTTCTCAGGCGCCCGGTCTACGGCCTGCGTCAGGCTCCCCGCGAGTGGCACGACACGCTACGTGCCACGTTAGCAGACCTGCAGTTCTTTCCGTCCTCTGCTGACCCTTCACTGTTTGTGCGTTCCGGCCAGACTCCGTTCTACATCCTTGTCTACGTAGACGACCTGGTCTTCGCTACTCCTGACAGGGACGCACTGGCCTCTGTGAAGGCTGAGCTGCTGAAGAGACACACCTGCACTGACCTTGGAGAGCTGCGTCGCTATCTTGGCCTGCAGATCTCTAGGGACAGAGCAGCACGCACCATCACTCTGACCCAGTCACACTTGGTGCGTCAGGTCCTTCAGAGGTTCGGTCTTCAGTTCTCCTCCGCACAGCCCACACCTCTACCCGTAGACCATGGGCTCTCTGCTCCCGTTCCTGAGGAGCCAGTAGAGCCCAGTGGCCCCTACGCAGAGCTGGTGGGTTGCCTCATGTACCTGATGACTTGCACTCGCCCAGATCTCGCATACCCTCTCAGCATCCTGGCTCGCTTTGTGGCTACAGGCAGACACCGACCTCAGCACTGGTCTGCCGCTAAGAGGGTTTTGCGTTATCTTGCTAGTACATCAGGCATGGGGTTAGTGCTAGGAGGACGCAGGCCAGTGGTCCTTACTGGGCACACAGACGCTTCTTGGGCAGACGACGCTGAGACGCTCAGGTCGTCGCAGGGCTACTGTTTCAGCCTTGGTTCGGGTGCTATCTCTTGGAGATCCACTCGCTCGTCGTCTGTGGCTCAGTCTAGCTGTGAGGCTGAGATCTACGCTGGTGCCATGGCGGCACAGGAGCTCCGCTGGCTGACCTTCTTGCTCACAGACTTAGGTGAGCGGCCTAGCTCTGCCCCGGTCCTGTACGCTGACAACAGGGCCATGATACTCCTGTGTCAGGAGCCTCGGCTTGAGGGCAGAGCGAAGCATATCCAGCTGCGGTACTTCCTCCTGCGCGAGCTACAGCAGCGCCGCCAGGCCCGCGTAGTTCACTTGGCCTCAGGTGCCAACACAGCTGATATCTTTACTAAGGCGCTTGCGCCTAAAGATCATCAGCGGCACTGTGTACAGCTTGGTCTTGTTCCTATAGCTGCTCCCCTGTTAGGATCCTGATTGTGTACTCTCTATTATATATGCTTGTCAGACTGGCCTTGTGGCCTTACCTCCAGTGGCTGGACTAGTAGTGCCACCCTGGCTTGCTTCAGTTTTGGTTGTATTCTTGCTGACTGGTCTCCAGACCCCTGCCTCAGTGGTTGGACTAGTAGTGCCGCCCTGAGCTGTTTGCTTCTTGTTTAGTTTCACCCCTTGTCTAGCCTAGGGGGTGTGTCAACTTATACATATTATCTATGTAGAAGTTATAGGCTAGACTGAGGTATGCTTCTAGTGAGTACAACCAACTAGTATTTGTTCTAGGTTTCCACCTCTAGTAATCATTCGTTTCTACGTTCACAGTCGAGACCCCGGAGAGCAATGCCTCGCGAGGAGTCCTCGAGATTGGTATTTATGGGCTAGCTAGCTTGCTTATTTCTCTGTGGTCTGAAGAAGGCTCTCAAGCCGAAACCGGACACCATCAAATTTTCACAAGAGTTTTTTCTAGCAAGCTCTTGGCTAATTTTACTTAAGCGTTTTCAAAAGTTGCTGCCTCGTGAAGACCTATGGCACCCAAGTGGTGTTCACAAGAAATGGAGGGCATGATAGGTGCAGCAGCAGCATCTGGGTGCTGAGGGGGAAACGGGATGGGCAGAGTGTGCGCAAGAGAGGTGGGAGGGAAAGTTGCACCGAGGGCACTAAGGGAGGTAAGGCATGGCAGTACGAAACACAGAGGGAGATGGGGTATGGCAGTGGGAAAAACAGAGGGTGATAACGTATGGCAGAAGGAAACACTGAGGGGGACAAGGTATGGTGGTGGGAAACACAGTGGGAGATGGGGTATGGCTGTGGGAAACACAGAGGGAGATGAGGTATGGCAGTGGGAAAAACAGAGGGAGATGGGGTATGGCAGTGGGAAACACAGAGGGCGATGGTGTAGGACGGTGGGAAAAACAGAGGGAGATAAGGTATGGCGGTGGGAAACACAGAGGGAGATGGGGCATGGTAGTGGGAAACACTGAGGGAGAATAGGAATGGCAGTGGGAAAACACAGCCAGAAATAGGGAATGGCAGTAGGAAACACAAAGGGAGATCAGGGATGGCAGTGGGAAGTACCGAGGGAGATTTGGTATGGCAGTAGGCAACACAGAGTGAGCTAGTTGAGGGCAGTGGGAAGAACAGAGGGAGATCAGGTATGACAGTGGAAAACACAGAGGGAGGTTAGGTATGGCAGTGGGAAACACAGAAGGAAATAGGGTATGGCAGTAGGAAACACAAAGGGAGATCAGGTATGGCAGTAGGAAACACAAAGGGAGATCAGGTATGGCAGTGGGAAACACAGAGAGAGATTAGGTATGGCAGTAGGCAACACAGAGGGAGATAGTATAGGGCAGTGGAAAAAACAGAGGGAGATAATGTATGGCAGTGGGAAACACAGAGGGACATTCGGAATGGCAGTGGGAAATACAGAAGGAAATAGGGTATGGCAGTAGGAAACACAAAGGGAGATAAGGTATGGCAGTGCGAAGCACAGTGGGAGATTAGGTATGGCAGTAGGCAACACAGAGGGAGATAGTATAGGGCAGTGGAAAAAACAGAGGGAGATAATGTATGGCAGTGGGAAACACAGAGGGACATTCGGTATGGCAGTGGGAAAGACAGAAGGAAATAGGGTATGGCAGTAGGAAACACAAAGGGAGATAAGGTATGGCAGTGGGAAGCACAGATGGAGATTAGGAATGGCAGTAGGCAACACAGAGGGAGATAGTGTAGGGCAGTGGGAAGAACCGAGAGAGATCAGGTATGGCAGAGGGAAACACAGAGGGAGATTAGGTATGGCAGTGGGAAACACAGAGGGAGATTAGGTATGGCAGTAGGAAACACAGAGGGAGATAGTGTTTGGCACTGTGAAAAACAGAGGGAGATATGGTATGGTAGTGGGAAACACAGAGGGAGACTAGGTATGGCAGTGGGAAGCACAGACGGAAATAGGGTATGGCAGTAGGAAACACAGAGGGAGATAGTGTATGGCAGTGTGAAAAACATAGGGAGATATGGTATGGTAGTGGGAAACACAGAGGGAGACTGGGTATGGCAGTGGGAAACACATAGGGAGACTAGGTATGGCAGTGTAGGGGCGCAAGGGGCCGGTAGGGGCACGACGGGGCCGGCTAGGGGCGCGACAGGGCCGTAGGAGCGTGACGGGGCCAGAAGGGGCGCGACGGGGCCGGCTAGCTAGGGGCGCGACAGGGCCGTAGGGGCGCGACGGGGTCTTAGGGGCGCAACGGGGCCTGCTAGGGGCGGGACAGGGCCGTAGGGACGCGACGGGACCGTAGGGGCGCGACGGGGCCTGCTAGGGGCGCGACGGGGCCGTAGGGGCGCGCGGGGCCAGCTAGGGGCGCGAGGGTCCGGTAGGTGGCGGCACGGGGCGGAAGTGGGTGGGTGGACCTACATACTCGTGACTAGAAAGAATGACTAGAAGGTAGAACAGGGGAGATATAGCGTTTGGGTTGTACCCACTAAGAACATACCCTATCTAGCCTATAACTTCTACATACCAATATATGTATAAGTTGACAGCAGCATTGTCATGATTGTTGAAGCAAGATCTTTTTCGCTCATTAATCTATATGCTCCATCCGTGTATTGCCTTTCACAACAGCATGGAGAAATGGTGTCCTTGCCAATCAAGAGAAGCTATGTACATGGCAGAGCATACAAGGATGCACATGTAGGAATTTCTAGTCAAGTCCAGTCCACCAACCAGCGTCCTACACCTACAGCCATGCAGCTGGCAAAAGCCTAGTAGTTGGCCAGGCACGATTAAGTAACAGGTGCTTTCGCCAGCAACAATGCAACATTATCAGGTTTAACGCCAGCAGCAGCTTTACATGCCTTTCCTTCCCACCCCTTCCCCTTCCCCTCGCCTCTCCTTTCCTGGCCCTTCTTACCTTCCTCTTCCTCTTCCTCTTCCTCTGCACACCTCCCTTCGTCTATTCCTCTCTTCTCCTATAACTTTCTCACCCTATTTTCCTCTTCCCTCACTCCCTACCCCACTCCCTGCCTCTCTCTCTTCCCCCTCTTCTTTCCCCTCATGCCCTTTCCCACCACATGCCAATCCCCCCCCCCCCCCTTCCCCTTTCACTCACTCCCTGTGCTCCCTCCCCCCCTCTTCCCTCCATCCTCTCCCTTCCTCTCTCACACTGTCGTTCTCAAAGGCCTGGCAGCATCGGCAGGCACTGTCAGTGCTGCTGGCTACAGCTTCTGCTACAGCTGGTGCTGCTACAGCTGCTGGACATACAAGGCTTCCTGCTTGCTGGTGATGCCCAGATCTGCGAGGCTTCTCTGGGCCTCCGATGCCTCAAACACACGGCGAGGAAACTGACGCGCCTGCAGAGGGGAGGGGAGAGGGGAGTGAGGCGAGAGCGAGGAGCGAGAGAAGCAAGAGGAGGGATAGGACACATGAGCCGTGCTCTCTCATCCTGCGAGGAACGAATGAAATGCAAGCACCTTCGGGATAGAAATGATGTACAGCAGAGGGCACCGTTCAACACTAGACAAACACGCAAGGTTTCTTTGCAAAGAAATACCCATACGCCAGTGGAGCATGCATGGGAGTGCAGCATGTGTGGGAGTGAACGTGGCATGTGTGGGAGGGATTGTAGTATGTGTGGGAGGGATCGTAGCATGTGTGGGAGGGATTGTAGCATGTGCGGGAGGGATCGTAGCATGTGTGGGAGGGATTGTAGCATGTGTGGGAGGGATTGTAGCATGTGTGGGAGGGATTGTCGCACGCGTGGGAGGGATCGTAGCATGTGTGGGAGGGATCGTAGCATGTGTGGGAGGGATCGTAGCATGTGTGGGAGGGATCGTAGCATGTGTGGGAGGGATCGTAGCATGTGTTGGAGGGATTGTTTGTAGCATGTGGCAGAGGGATTGTAGCATGTGTGGGAGGGATTATAGCATGTGTGGGAGGGATTGTAGCACGTGTGGGAGGGATCGTAGCATGTGTGGGAGGGATTGTTGCATGTGTGGGAGGGATTGTAGCATGTGTGGGAGGGATCGTAGCATGTATGGGAGGGGTCGTAGCATGTGTGGGAGGGATTGTAGCATGTGTGGGAGGGATTGTAGGATGTGTGGGAGGGATTGTAGCACATGTGGGAGGGAGTGTAGCATGCATGGCACATGTGCCAGTGTTGGCATACAATGGTGTATGTGTTGGCCTTCACTCGCTTGCTCACATCCACGTAGTCAAAGAGAGCCTGCCAAAACAACAGCGCACAAGAGAACAAAGATGCGGGGGGGGGGGGGGGGGGAGCACGGCAAGGGAGGAAGCAGAACCAGCAATGGAGCAGAGAACGAGGGAAAAGTTGAACGCTTTTTCTCTTGAGATTGCTGCGCGACTCGCAAACGCCAGTTGAGTAATAGCATCAAACCCGGAAGTCGAGTGTGCGTGTGATTGTAGAGGTTATTTAATGCCGGGCAGATATCGTCTACGTAACGTCAGAACGCCAACCTAGGAAAAAGCAAGTGTGGGAGACGGTGAGGAGGGGGTTACGAAGGACAGAACAACCGCAACTAAGGAGACAGTGACTGTGATGAAGGAGACAAAGCCGCAACACGTGTAAGCCGTACACACTAGGAAAGATCCGAACCCCCTGGCCAGCTGCATGCTGCCATAAAACAAGCTCTGCCCAACCAACCCATGACCAGCAGGCAGCCAACCCATGAGAAGATGCAGCCAGCAAGATCTGGAAACCGTCAACCCATGAAACCATCTCCACCCCACCCCACCCCACCCCACGCCCCACTATCTGCAGTTTATCAGAGACCAGGAATCGCTACGCACCAAGTACCAGTACCCAGTAATCCCCTTACCTGCAGCTTATCTGTGACCAGGAATCGGCGGCTGAGGCGCGAGCCATCTGGCAGGCGCAGCATGAGAGTGATGCCCCCCTCCTCGCCCACTGCTGGCTCCACAGGCAGCGACGACTCCTTCACTGCCAGCTGCCGCTGCTCCTCCTGCGAGACACGGACAGAGACAGAGAGAGAAGGGAGAGAGGGTTGGAAGCAAAAGAACAGGAGGGAAGATGAAGACGGATTGGCAGAAGAAATCCAGTGTTGAGGGGTTAGGGTACGCAGCAAGCTATGTGTGGCTTGCAGCAATGACTCCTTCACTGCCAGCTGCCGCTGCGCCTCCCGAGAGACACCGACACACACAGAGTCGGCAAGAAAAGGGGGAAAGGAAGAAAAGCACGCGTGCATATGGAGATTTACCAGCAGAGTTGAGAGCGTAGAGTCTGTGCAAGCAGCAGCAAGAGAGCTGCCAGCTGTTTTGAGCTATGAGCTCCTGAGTTTGGACATTACTGCTGCCTTAACTGAAAGCAATCATTCCCCCTTACCTCCTCCTGCTCCTGCTGCCGTCTCAACTCCTCCTGCTGCTGCTGCTGCTCCTCCTCCTGCCTCTGCCGCTCCTCCTCCTCCTTCCTCCGTGCTGCCTCCTCCTTCTCCTGGTCTGCCAACAGCGACTTGAAATACTCCTCGTCCTGATGGCGGGTGGAGGGCAACGGACGAGGGAAGGTAGGGGATGTGGGAAGGTAGGGGATGTGGGAAGGTAGGGGATGTGGGAGGGTAGGGGATGTGGGAGGGTAGGGGATGTGGGAGGGTAGGGGATGTGGGAGAAGCGGAGACGTGAAAGGATGGACACGAGGGTAGGCGGGATCTACGTGACCGCAAACGCGTTTAGCGTTTTAAACGAAGCGTTTAACGCTAGCGTTTAAAAGCTAAACGCTCTTGCTTGAGTTTTTTAACGCTAGAGTAAACGCACGCCCGGGCAGCCTTAAAATTTCCCCCGACAGGGTATTAAAACCTGGGATAGGTAGGGGGAGGAAAGGGGATTATGGTATACAACATTTTGACTCCAAATGGTTTCACATAAAAAAGTTTTGCCACGTCAAATCCACATGTCAACGACTCGTAAATATTAGACGCTGCAGACGCTGTAGGATTAGCGTCTGCAGCATTAGGGGGGGTCGACATGGGCGTGGGCCCTTGACTTAGCCCGAAATTAGGTGGCCAGAGTGGGTGGGAGATGAGAGAATAACGACTAGATCTGAACTTCGGCTATGGCGCGCGGAACTCTAGGGTTCCCACTTTTTACGTTGAAGAGATTGTGATGGAAGGAGGGGAGAAAGTGGTTAGGTTGGAGTGAAAGTCGTAGATGAACAGGGTGCTGTGCGGTTGAGTGGGGCAAAAGAGTTGGATGCGTTTTTTGGTCGCTAGGTTGGGATTTGAGACTTGGCGAATGTCTAGTTGAATTCGCCAGGTCGCAATGTCGCGGAAAAAAACGGATGGAATTTTTAGCTGGGCTACCCCTAAAATTTTACCTGAGCGTTTTGCGTTTTGCGTTTAAACGCTAAACGCTGCCCCGCCAGAGCGTTTGCGGTCACGTAGGGCGGGATGTGGCGGTGTAGGTAGGGGATGAGCGTGGCTATCTGACCGAGCCTCACACTTCGCCCTCTCACCTGCTCCTGCCTCAGCAGCCTTTCTTCCACCATGCGGGGCGACGGTGGCTGTGCCGCCTTCCCCCTCACCCCGTAGCTGTCTGCTCTCAACCCACACCTGTTTTCCCCCACCCCACACACATATCTCTGCCACCCCCTGTCCCACCTCATCCCATTCTCGCCCTCTCACCTGCTCCTGCCTCAGCAGCCTCTCTTCCACCATGCGGGGCGACGGTGGCCGTGCCGCCTGCTGCTGCTGCCTCTGCTGCCTCCGCCACTCCCTCGCCCACGGCCCCAAACCCTCCTCATCCTCCTCCTCCTCTTCCTCCTCCTCCCCTTCCTCCCCCCCAACCTCTCCCTCTCCCCCCCCACCACTCCCCCCTCGTCCATACCTCCCTCCGAAACCCACGCTTCTCATCGGACCTTCCCCCCCAATCCCCCCCACACCCCGGAACTGCCGCCAGGAGGGCGGTCTGTGGGGGAATTGGGAGCTGCCAGAAACATAGGCTGAGCCATAGGGGGCGTCAGCAGCAGCAGCGACAGCAGCAGCCGCAGAAGCATCAGCCGCAAAGGCAGCGGAGGCGGAAAGGGAGGGGTGCATGGCTGTGCCTGTGGCAACACTGCCAGCACCAGCAGCAGCAGCGGCAGCAGCGAGGGCAGGGTCATGGTCTGGGAGGGGAGTGCCGAACATGATTGCCTCCATAATGCGAGCTTCCTCCTGCTCTGCGTGCGACAGGCCCTGGACGAGTGGGGAGTGGAGGGGGGTAAGGGAGAAATACCGTGAGAAAAGCGCGGAAGGAGCGGGGGGGGGGGGGAAGAGAGATTTTGGCAACAAGGTGAGTTGTGAGTAATTAGAAAAACAGGGAGTTTGAGAGTTGTTCACTGGACCCATTCCATGAGGCGAACCTTGTCCTGCTCTGCATAGGACAGACCTGGAGGCGAGAGAAGAGGGCTCAGAGGGAGGGACGCAGAGGGGATGGAGATAGAGAGGAGTTGGTTTATGAGGATTCTCAGAAACCAACCTGGGTGCCATGCGAAAATCCACACTCACCCCCAAATGATCATGAGCAGCACCGGATGCTCCACCAGCAGCAGCAGCAGCAGCAGCAGCAGCAACAGCAGCACCAATATCACCAGCACCATTGGCAGCAGCAGCTCTCTCAGCAGCAGACGCCTCTTCCACCGCCCGCATCACCGCTGCTACCTCCTCCTCACTCATCCCACTCACATCCATCCCTCCTCCTGCCACGGCAACGCCCTCTCCCACCATCCCTGCTGTCCCCTCCGTGCCCTCCCCTGTCGCTGCTCCCCCTTCAACAGCCCGTGAAGCCCCACCCTTCCCACTTAGCCCGGCCTCCGCTGTCGCCCCTGCATCTGCTGCGTCCCCTGCTCCTGATTGCCAAGAAGGCCTGAAAGACCCCCTGCCACTGCAAACCCCCCTGCCGCTGCCAATGTCACTGGGAAAGCCTCCAAAACGAGCGGTACCAGCAGCAGCGCCGCCACCAGCAGCAGCAGCAGAAGTAGCACCTAAACGGCCCTCACTTGTCTCTTTGCCCCCTTCCCCACACCCGTCGGCCGGTTGGTACGGATGGTACACGTGGCGCCGCATGAGTGGCTGCACAGGTTCCTCCTCCTCTTCCTCCTCATCCGCCTCATACCCACCACCACCACGCTGCCTGCCCTCGGATGGAAAACGTGCCTCGTTCCACGAGGAAGGTACTGCTGATGCTGCTCCTGCCACTGCTGCTGCTGCTTCTGGTGCTGGCGATGGCACAGAGAACGAGGTATGAAAGGGTGCAGTCGATTCCGCAGTATTCCTGACATGGAGACGCATGTACAAAAGAAGAAAAAGAAGAAGAAAAAGCATAGACTGAATTGGGAAGATTGGATGTGAGGAGGGTAGAGAGTGCAGAGGGAGGTGAAGAGAAGGATAGGAAGCCACATGACAAAAGGTAAGAAAAAAGAGAACCAAGAAGAGAAGTGCACCTAACCCTTGCCCTACTTGCCTCCCGTGCCTCCTTGCTTTCTGCCTCCCTTGTCCCTTTGCGTTCTGTACCCCTTGCTTCTACCCCCTTCTCTTACTCGCCCCCAAGCCTCCCCACTCACCCCTCAGCACCGCTCTGTTGACTGCCTGCCACGGCCTGCCCCCTCGACGCTGCTTCCTCCTCAGCCGTCTGAAGTCAATGGGGAGGTGTGGATGGAGAAAGGCGGGGAGGGGAGATGAAAAGGGAAGCAGTAAGGGGGACGGGGGGAGGTAGGCGGGGTGGGTAGGCAGGTGGAAAGAGCATTCAGCAAAAGCTGCTTCTGAGGGGCCTCAAAAGCAATTGCTCTTAAAGCCCGCACTTCGAATTTCCCACCATCCAAGCGTACTGCATATGGTCTGGTTGGCGAGCCTGATTGGTGTGCAAGGTGGGAAAATTCAGGGTGGAAACGACGCGGGTGGCGAGCCGTATTACGGTGAATCTGGGCCTTCGAAACGCAGAGGGCGTGGAGGACGGGGTTGGCATGGTGGATGGTATATCTGGAATAGGAGCCGGGTAGGCTGTAGCGGTATATCTACTGCTAATCCTTGCTGGGGATGGGATGGGATGGGATGGGATGGCATGGGATGGGATGGGATGGGATGGGATGGGATGGGATGGGATGGGATGGGATGGGATGGGATGGCATGGGAGGATAGGTGAGGAGAGTGATTCGAAAGTACCTTGATGGAGAGCAAGGTGGAAAAATACGGTTTTCGTATTATACAGTCCGTTTTATACGGCAAAAAAAAAAAAATACGACCGTTTTTTAAATAGACATTTTTGGGCACCTAAAAAAAAAAAAACTTCGGAAACAGGTTACATCGTGGCTACGATGGTTTACTCAGGGCTAAGGGGGCTAACAAACAGTTCTACAGGTACGTGTGTTGAATCTTTGTCCTCCTCCTCCTCTGAAGCGTCTTCCCCCCCACTATCACCCTCACCACCGTCTCAAAACATTAACAACACTCACAAATGAAGAACCACGGTGCATCCGAAAGTGATTACAATTTAATTACAATTTTTTTTTTCCCAGGTTTTGGCTGGTTAAAAAAATACGACCGTATTATACGACCGTTTTTTTGCACCAACCCAAAAACGCACTTCAGGACCGTTTTAAACGGCCGAATAAAACGATTCCGTATTATACGGTGAAAAAAAAAAAAAAAAAAAAAAAAAAAGTCCCTTTTTTTGCACCTTGATAGAGAGTGCGATGGCGCGCATGACGTCGTCGTCCTCATCCTGCTCCAGATCCATCGGCGTTGCTGACGACGGAGGGACCTGAGGCGAGGACGGGGGGACATGGGGGGTGGAGTGAAGGGAGGGGAAGCGAGGCAAGGCTAGGCCGGAGTGCTTTAGGACGTCTAAAGAACATGGGGACAAGGGCGAGGGAGGAGTGAAAGAGGCGGGAGGCGGAATGAGAGGGAGGGAGTGGCGAGAGGAGGGGGAGCGGGAAGAGGGGTGGGGGGGTGGGGGTGTGGGGGGAGTAGGGGGGAAGAGGGGGTGTTGCATTGCAGGGAATGACGGCACACGAAGCAGTGGTTCGCTGGGGAATGAATGAACGCGCAGATCTCACGTGGGAGACGCAGGGCGTTAGCAATCAAATTTCGTTCTCATCAGAAGAACACGCACACACTCCCCCCCTCCCCCACAAGCCTCCTCAAGGCCCCACAAACATTCACGGTCCCCCACAAGCCCCACGCCCCACAACCCCCCAGACGGCCCCACAACCCCCCACAACCCCCCACAACCACCCACAAGCCGCCACGAACATTCACAGGCGGGCACAGGCCAAAGGCACGAAGGGAATCAAACCTAGCAAGAGACTCACCATAGGTCCATATCCTGTTCCAGCTGCATCTCCATCACCCACCCCTGCTGCTGCTCCCATCCCTCTCCCTGCTCCTCCCATCCCTGCTGCTGCTCCACCTGCTGGACCCACCACCGCCTCCCCCACCCAGGGCTCCTGAACAAACACCCCCCCCTCCTCGACTCCCCTCCCGTCACACCCTGACCCGCTCTCCCTACTCCTCGCCCCATCCCCTCAGCAGCACCAGCACCAGCACCCAGCGCAGCAGCACCAGCACCAGCACCATCATCATCCTCCACCTCCTCGATACGCACCCCACTTTGCCCCCACTGCTGCTGCCCCTGCTGCTGAGAAGAAAACCCAAAGCGGCCAGTCCCAGCCCCGGCCCTACTCCCATATTCACTATCAAATGCCACACCCGAGCCTGCTCCCCCAGACCCAGCCCCAGCCCCAGCCCCTTCCCCAAACCCCACCCCACCGCCCGCCCCAAACCCTAAGCCCCTGCCTAAACCCCTCTGATCACCGCTCGCGTAACCCCTGCCGGTGCTGCCGTTACCGTTACTCGCAGCGTCATCCCACTGGATCGGGATGTCCCGAACCTCCCGAGGTTCGGAAACGATAGGTCCGGAAGAAGGGGCGCGAGCAGCGGGGGCACGGGATGTGGGCATGAGGCGATCGAAGGCAGAGCCTGTCATAAATGACCGCATGGGGACCAACTCCTGCTCCTCCTGCTGCATCCCTGCTAGCCCCCTCATCTCCTCTCCACCCAGATGCTGCCGATGGAAGGTGTGAGGGCGGGCGGCGGCGGTAGCAGGAGGGTCGTTGGTAAGGTCAATGGCATCAGTGATGCTGGAGAGAGAGGGGAAGGGTAGACCGGATAGGGGCACAAGTCAGGGCACACGGAAAAAGGGGACAGAGAAGGAGAAAGGGGTTGAGGGGAGCAAGAGAGGAAGGATGCGCATGGGGAGATCAAAGCAAAACAATAATTGATACTAAGTAATACGACACGAAAGAGGATATAACGAGGAAGTCCAGCAAAACCTGGAGGCATGCATGCATGCATCCGTGCACGCATCAACAAAGAGGCACGTGAGTTGATGCAAGTGAAATCCGCCCACGAGCATATGCGGTAGTGAATAAAGATCCTGCTTGCCGGCATGCTGCGTTGCCAAACGCTCTTCGTGTGAATGTACACGCGTAGGGGATGAAGCGTGCTTGCAAAAAAGCCAAGTGTACAGAAGGCCGGCACATGGAAGCAAGTATACGGTCACGCAGACGCACGCGCACGCGTGACCCAACCAAACAGGATCCTGGGGACAAGAGAAGCGAGCATGAACCGGCAGGCGGCAGGGCGGACCAAGGGGCCACAGTGCAAGAAACAGAAGGAGAGGTAGAAAATGGAAATTACCCGTTCCCAGCTCCAACCCCTTCCGCTCCATGCTCCAGAAAAAAATTCACTGCTAGCTGGAGATCCCAGTTGTGCGCCTGTAACGAGACAGCGCATACAGTGGATAGGAGCCAGAGAGGGAAAGCAACGGGGGAAACATGAGTCATGTGCGATGAGGCGTGGAGCAAGAGGGGTCGACGGTCGACGGGGTAAAAAAAAACAAACAAAAAAAACAAAAACAAAAAAGGGTAGGGGTGGGGTGGGGGGATAACGTTAGGCATGAATCGGATGTAAGCGAGTGCGAGAAACGCGCGAAGAGAGACTGAATCGAATAAGCAGAGAGCGCGGGGAGCGATATTCGGGACAGCGGCATGAGCAATGGGCTAGACAGTGGGAAGAGACGCGGGAAGGAGAAGAGGGGGAGGAGAAGACGAGACGAAGAGACAGGCCCGTGAGAGGAGCCGATGCGAGCACCTCGAGTAGTTCCCGCGCCACGTGTTCCGGCTGTGCCGTGATGGCGACGAATTCGCCCACGATCTCCGGGCTCTCCATCCCTCGCTGCGACCAACGCGACGCTGGCGACGGAATCCGCGACGCTGGCGATGGATTCGGCGATAGAAGTGATGACGATAGATGGTTGCGGCAATAATTGGTGGTTGTATTTACAGCGATCCAGACACAGCGAATTCAGCCAGTCGCACGGCCGGGCAACTCACGAAAAGCGCGGAGTTAGGGACCAGATGGGAAAAAACCGGATGGGCCGAGTTACCGGCCGATCTAAAATGGCTGTAAAAGATAGAGAGGAAGAGGACGAGACAGCGAACGGCGACGCGGCGACGTCGATCTGATGGCGAGTGTGTCGCGGCAAGGCGGAGGCGATTTTTTAGAATTCTAAAAAATTCCCTGCAAACTCGAGGACGAGGAAGAGACAGCGATCGGCGACGCGGCGACGTAGATCTGATGGCGGGTGTGACGCGGCAAGGCTGGGGCGATCAGCACAAGGCAGAGATTGACCAGCTGTCGGAACGGGATGGCGATGGCGATAACTAACCCTCGATTCCTCGAATGCAAGGTCTACCCGAGAGAAAAGCAGGGTCCGAGGCTCGGATGATGAGCCGGATGGCAGAGGGGAGAAAAAGGTGAGTAGGAGCAGCAGCAGCTGGAGATGATTGGCGCGGTCAAGCCAAGAGGGGAGGCATGTGGTGGTGCAGTAGTGCAGTTGCGTGAGGTGGGTGACTTGTGTCTTGTGGGGTTGGTCACGAGTCATGAGTCATCCATGATTCCTGTGTTTCCTTCCTTTCCTCAGCTACTCTCAAGCTCTCCACCTCCACGCCGTTCTGCTGAACCCACATGGTCACTGCTTGCCAGTTTTCTCGAATAAATACACTTCAAACCACGACTACAATATGCTGGTGTAAAGCAGTATTGGAAATTGTGGAGGTTGATTAGCTAGCATCACTCCACATGAACGTGCTAATGTAATAATTTTCAATAATCAAAGCACCCATGACGTAACTGTACCGTTTATCATGCATGCATGCACTTCAACGTGTGGTATATATTCATGACACCCAACATGCACATCAACCCCTACAACATGCATCGTCATGCATGTCAATATATCTATATATTGTTATAGGCTACATAGGTGCATGCTTATAGAGAGTACAGCACCATAGCACAAAACCTGCCTGTATGCCTCATTCTAATCATTGCGTTATTCTGAAATGGTATCACGCTAGGTTATGTCTGTCAAACTTACAAACATATATTGTATGTTACAGTAGATTATATAGGGTTGTGCCTTAGGGAGTACAACCCATTAGGCTATATACCCCTGTATGTCCTGTTCTAGTTAACTTTTCTCACTTTAACATGGTATCACGAGTAGGTAGGTCCCCCCTCCCTCCCCTCCCCCCTAAGCGCTTCCGCCCTAGGTCCTAGCCGCCCCGCTCGTGCTGGCCCGTCTCCTAGCCAGCCCCGTCGCCTCGCTGGCCCTGTCGCCCAGCATGCCCCCCCGCCCAATCAGTCCAGTCGGCCCTGTCGGCCCCGCCTCCTAGCTGGCCCCGCCGCCCCATCGGCCCTGCCTCATAGCTGACCCCGCCGCCTAATTGGCCTTGCCTCCTAGCTGGCCCCGCCGCCCAATCGGCCCGGTCGGCCCCGTCGGCCTCGCCTCCTAGCTGGCCCCGCTGCCCCATTGGCCCCGTCTGCCCCGCCTCCTAGCCGACCCCGCCGCCTCATCGGCCCCGTCGGCCCGTCTCCTAGCTGGCCCCGCCGCCCCATCGGCCCAATCGTACCCGTCGGCCCCGCCTCCTAGTTGGCCCCGCCGCCCCATCGGCCCTGTCGGGCCCGCCTCCTAGGAGACCCCGCCGCCTAATCGGCCCCATTGGCCCCACCTCCTAGCTAGCCCCGCCGCCTAATCCGCCCAGTCGGCCCCGCCCCCCAGCTGGCCCTGCCGCCCCATCGGCCCTGTCGGCCTCGCCTCCTAGCTGGCTCCGCCGCCTCATCGGCCCCGACGGCCCCGCCTCCTAGCTAGCCCCGCCGCCCAATCGGACTCGTCGGCTTCGCCTCTTCGCTGGCCCCGCCGCCCATAGCCGACCCCGACGCCTAGCCGGCCCTGTCCCCCTGCTGGCCCCATCGCCTTGCCGCTCGCGGCTCCGTCTCCTAGCTGCCTCGCCGCCGTCCTCGGCCCTCTGCACCGCGCTGCACCGCCCGGTACCGCTCTGCACCACACTATACCACATTGCACCGCCCTGCACCGCACACAACTGTACCGCACCTTCCTCTACCGCACAGTACCGCACTGCACCGCACATCACTGCCTTCCTGCCCTTACTGCCCCGTACTGCCCTTCTCCTGCTGCTGCAACCATGATGGCGGACTCAATCGGCTGCTCCAACGCCATCTGACAGGTCAGCGGCAGGACGGCCACTCCCTGGCTGTCCACATCGACAGTACGCTCCCCTGTCTGGACCCCCCTGCTACCCTCCCCGCTGTCCCCACCTCCGCTGACCGTGAGTCCGCCGCAGCTGCTGCCCTTGCTCGTGCTGTCTGGTTGTCGCGTGACGCTGTCGCTCAGCTTGCGATTAGTCATGCCCTTCCCCTGTCCGAGCGCCCCCGCTTTAGGTCACTCAGGGGTGCGCAGGAGTTTCTAGAGGCTGTTGTTGCGTGCTATTCAACCCCGCCCTCTGCCTCTGTAGGTCGCCTGATCCTGCCCATGCTCTTTCCTGACCTTCCGTCTTTCCCCACTGTCGCTGACCTAGCCGCCCACCTGCGCACCATAAACACGACCTGGCGCGCTGCCTGCACTTAGGCCCAGCTTCATGTGTTTCAGCCCCCCATCTGCGCTACCCTCTACTTGCTTGCCACCCGCCTCCCTCACCGCCTTGCCACCGCCCGCGATCACTTCCTTAGTCTCCACCTCGCTGACCTTACCCTCACTGACTTTGTCGACACCCTGTCAGCCATAGAGACCCGTCAGCGCTCTATCGCCCAGTCTAGCGGTACCGTGCCAGTCTCTATCTTTCAAGGTTGTGCCCCTGCTAAGTGCTCTTATTCTGACGGTTCTACTGCGGTTGCTGAGACGGCTCCGGCTGCGGAGACCGCCGCCGCCGTGCGGTTTCGTCCAGGTAAGGGTCGCCGCCCCAAGGCTGGGCGCGGCGGAGGTAGCGGAGGAGGGGGTGGTGACGGTGGTGGAGGTGACTTGCCTACTGGTAGTCCTGACGAGGGGGCTGGGGTTGGTGCCCTGGCGCAGAAGCAGCAGCAGGCGCCACAGCTGGACCAGCAGCAGCAGCAGCCGTAGGTGTAGCAGCAGCAGCGGCGGGTCGGTCGTCTCCGTCCGGGTGGCCTGGATTTGGAGGTGGTAGCAGTGGTCGCTCGCGCGGTGTGCCGTCAGGTGGTGGTCAGAGTGACGGGCGCTGCCAGTACCAGCTCCAGACTGGTCCTCTCGTCTGCGGTAAGCTCAGCCATACCCCCGCTCATTGCTTTTGTTGCCTAGACGACCTGTTTCGTCTCCGCTTCGGCCCGTCGCCTGACCTCCTCAACTGGCACAGTCTGCTCCGTCGTCGTGTTCAGATCTTTGATATGGATATGGATGAGATTAGCTCTACTTTGTACTGGTTGCTGCTACGTCAGGCGTAGGATCCCCTGCCTTCTTTAGCCTAGGGTCCACCCTTGCTCCTACGACCTCTGTCGCCGCTGCCACGCTCTCCTTCACCCTGGACTCTGGCGCTTCCCGATGTTTCTTTCGCGACTCCACTACGCTTACATCGCTTGCCGCTCCGGCTGCAGTTGCTCTTGCAACCCCTTCCTCCGGTCCTGTAGTTGCCTGTAGCTTCACTACTCTCCCCTCTCCGACGGTTCCCTCAGGCTCCCTTACAGGCCTGCACATCCCCTCGTTCTCTAGGAACCTAGTTGGTGTCGGCTGCCTCCAGGACCTTAGCGTCACCACTACGTTCCCTGGGCATGAGCGGTACGCTGTCTGTACTGAGGCCGCCACTGGTGCCCCCCTCATCACGTTGCATGCTACGCTTGCTGACCTGCAGTTCTTCCCGTCGTCTGCATACCCCTCGCTCTTCGTCCGTTCTTTCACACCTGCACTGACCTAGGAGAGTTGTGCCGCTACCTTGGCTTGTAGATCTCCAGGGACAGAGCAGCGCACACCATCACTCTCTCATAGTCACACTTGGTGCACCTGGTCCTTTTAAGATTCGGCCTTCAATTCTCTTCCGCATAGCCCACCCCTCTGCCAGTAGACCACAGACTCTCTGCCTCAGTCCAAGAGGAGGCTGTAGAGCCTAGTGGTCCCTACGCAGAGCTGGTGGGTTGCCTCATGTACCTGATGACGTGCAATTGTCTAGATCTCGCATACCCTCTCAGCATCCTGGCTCGCTTTGTGGCCCCAGGCAGACATCGACCACAGCACTGGTCGGCAGCTAAGAGGGTTTTGCGTTATCTAGTAAGAACATCTGGCATGGGGCTAGTGCTAGGAGGACGGAGACCAGTGGTCCTTACCGGGCACACATACGCTTCTTGGGCAGACGACGCCGAGACTCTCAGGTCCTCACAGGGCTACTCCTTTAGCCTTGGTGCAGGTGCCATCTCGTGGAGGTCCACCCGCTCCTCATCTGTTGCTGGCCCCTGTTCCTGCCGGCCCTAGCTTCCCACGGTCTCGGCTTGCCACCGTGACGCTGTGCCGCGGTGCCGCCGTACCGCCGTGTCGCTGCGCCGCCGTGCCACCACGTTGCCATGTCCCCGTGTCGCCGTGTCGCCGTGCTGCTGTGCCACCGTGCCGCCGTGTTGCCGTGCCGCCGTGTCGATGTGCCGTCATCAGCTGCTGCAGCCGTGGCGATGGCGGACGCTGTGCTCTGCCTGGACGCGGAGTATCGGGCGATTGACTTTGAGGCATGGCTCACCAACCTTCGCCGCTCGCTGAGGGGACAGAGCCAGGATGGCCAGTCTCTGGGCGTCCACGTCAACGGTAAGATCCTATTCCCCGGCCCGCCTGCTGCCCTCTCAGACCCCCCCATGCCCGCTGAGCGTGAGGCCTTTGCAGCTACTGAGCTCGCCCGCTATGTCTGGGAGTCGCAAGACGCTACCTTGCTGCTCGCTATCAGTCGCGCCCTCCCCCTGTCTGAGCGCCCCTGCTACCAAGCCATGGAGACTGAGAATGAGTACTTGGATGCCATCATTGCGCGCTATTCCTCTCCCTCCTCCACCTCTGCCAGCCGTCTTCTTCTCCCCCTGCTCTTCCCTGACCTTGCGTTCTTTCCCACTGTCACTGGTCTTGCCACTTACCTACACGCGTTAGAGGCTAGCTACCGCCTTGCTAGTACTGAGGCTCAGCTCCTTGTACTGCCTCCCCCCCTCGGCGCTACCCTCTACTTCCTTACCACGCCCCTTCCTGACCGCCTAGCCGTTGCCCGCGACCTCTTCCTTGACCTCTGTCATTGTTGCTGAGACGGCCTCTGCTTCTGAGACCGCTACGGCGGCCGTAGCCCAGTCTTGTCAGGGTAGGGGACGCTGGGCCCAGGGGGGGGGTGGTGGTGGGAGGGGTGGCGAGGATGGCGGGGTTGACAGAGGGGGCAACAGTGGTGGAGGGGACGGTGGTGCAGACAAAGGGACCAGGGCTGGTGCCCCAACGCAGCAGCAGGAGCAGCAGCAGCAGAAGCCGTAGGGACCCCCACCGCCATGGTGGCGTGGAGGCTCTGGTGGTGGTGGTCGTGGTAGTGGGCTGCGCAGCTCGGTGTCGGGTGGCGGCTCCAGTGTGGTAACCTGCCAGTACCAGCTTCAATTTGGCCCTCGCCACGGCACCGTCTGTGACCGTCCCAGTCACTCTGGCAATCGCTGCTACCGCCACCTCGACGACCTTTTTCGTCTCCGGTTCGGCCCTGCTTCGGACGTTTGACTGCCACAGCCTGGTACGTCGCCAAGTGCCGGTCTTTGAGATGGATATGGATCAGATTCGCTCTACTATGTATGTCATGTACGATGATGACTCTAGTGTGACTGGACCTTATTACCCTGTATTGCCTAGTGTAGGTCTGCCACCTGTGTGTAGTCTAGGCTCTACGCTACCCCCTCCGTCAGCTAACGCTACCACCGCGATATCTTTCATGCTAGACTCTGGTGCATCCGCCTGCTTTTTTCGAGACCACGCTGCGCTCACGCCGCTTGCTGCCCCTACCGTTGTCGCGCTTGCTGACCCCTCCTCAGGTCCGGTAGTTGCCCATAGCTACACCACCCTTCACCCATCGCATCTGTGGCACCGCCGTCTTGGTCACCCCGCACTCCCGCATCTGCGTCACATGTCACAGCAGGGTCTTGTCTTAGGTCACCCTGCGTCGTTCCCTGCTCTCCCTCGCTCGCCTGTGCCACCGTGCACACCCTGAGTCGAGGGTCGGCTGCGCTGTGCTCTGGCAGGCCTGCTCCAATTGGGCTGCCCGCTCCTGTTCCAATTGGGCTGCCCGCTCACCACCAGTCGACTGCATCGTGCACCTCACTCCTCCTCGTTTCCCCCCACCACTGTGCCACTCCAAACCCTGCACCTGTAGTGAAGGGCCCAGCCCCCGTCCCTGGGCCGCGTCGAGAGCGCTACATTCTACTACTTGTCGATGACTACACACGCTACACCATGGTGTTTCCTCTGGAGCGGAAGGCCGACATGCCTGACGTTCTAATCTCATGGGTCGTAGCTGTGTGAGTCCACCATGGCCTCCTTGTGCTGCGTCTTCACTCCGACCATGGTGGCAAGTTTGCCTATGTTCGACTTGGCCAATTCAATCGTGCACAGGGCATCACCCAGTCATACACCCTGCCGGACTCCCGGCAGCAGAATGGGTTCCCTGAGCAACGCATGGGTTTGGTCATCGAGGTGGCTCGTACCTCCACGATCCTTGCTGGTGCACCCCATTTCTGTGGTCGTTCGCTGTTCTCTACGCCACTCACCAGCTTAACCTGTGGCCACACTCCCAGCAGCTGCAGGTTTCGCCGACCCTCCTCTGGACTTGGTCCCCTGGTGACGCGTCTGTGTTCCACGTCTAAGGCTGCCTTGCTCACATTCGTGCCTCTGGCACGGACAAGCTTACGGCTCGCACTGTCCCTTGTGTCCTCCTTGGCTTCCCCCAAGACGCATCTAACTGGCAAATTTATTACCCGTCGTCTCACCATTTCTTTCACTCTCGCGACGTCACTTTTGACAAGTGTGTCTCCCTCTACAGCCGCTTTCCCCACCGAGTTCTCCCAGTTACCATGCCCCTATTTCTAGTCCCCACTCCCCTGGTAGCCCCTGCTCCTCCTCCACCACGTCCTACGTCGTCTGGTGGGTCTCACGTCACTCCTCTCCCGTCGGTCGTCCCGGTAGAGGAGTCGGCTGACTCTCGGGGCCATGCGGCTCCGGTTTTGCCGCCTGTCTCCGCCCCAGTGTCTCCTCCTCCGTCGCCGTAGCAGCCACCGTCATCGCCGCTGCAACAACCACCGTTGTCGCAGCCGTAGTAGCAACCGTAATCACCGCCGCCGCAGGAGTCTGCGAGCTCTGGGGGTGCGGGCGTTGAGGAGGGTGCTAGTCCTAGAGATACTATTGTGGCTTGCCCTGGCGGTCCTGGGGGTGGCACCAGTGCTGGAGAGGGTTCTCGTTCTGAGGGTGCTGTTGTGGAGCGTCCCGGAGGTAGCCGTGGTGGAGCTAGAGGTTTTGGCATCGGCATGGAGCAGCAGCAGTAGTCGCCGCCAGTGTCCGCCCTTCACCTCCTGGGTCTTCCCTCCCCCGACCGCCCGCCTTCGCCTCCCCCGCCGCCGCCTCCCCCGCCTGTCTACGGCCCTGTGTTTCCTCTGCCGGACTCGTCCCAATCTCGTTTCCCCCCTCGTTATCCTCTTGTGTCTCCTCCCTTGTCTCCTGACCCGACACTCCCCTCCCACAAGTGGTCTCACCGTGCCTCTCGTGCTCGCCTATTTCTCATATCGAGCACTCTCACCCTATGTTGCTCCGCTCTCATGCGCCTCATGCTCCTCTTCTACCGTCGCCTCCTCAGTTGTCGCTTGTTTTCTCTCCGCCTCCTCTCTCTCGCTCCCTCCGTGCCGCTAGTCCGCTTGTTCCTGGCGTTCTCGCCACAGCTCATCGCTGCACAGCTCATTGCTGCACAGAACCGTCTGTTCCTGTCTCCAGTCTTAATGCTCTTGTCGCCGTCGTCACTGCCTTTGCCTCTACCCACCGACTAAACTACGCCACAGCTCTGGTCACTGACCCTGCCCGTCCTCCGTACGTTGCAGGTGCACCTGCCCTTGGCAGTGACGTCCTAGAGGACAGGCAGTACGAGCTAGCTGTCCTGTCCGAGGCCGCTCCCCATCTTTGCTCCATGCTGCTAGTTCTTGAGGGTGACCCAGACGCCCTTGACATCCTGACCCCTAGCACACTGAAGCGACCTCGGGACCCTGGGCCTCTCAGTGGATAGGTGCCATGGTCACGGTCACCGGCACCCACGTCGACGCATTTCCCCCACTTGGGGTGAACGTAGCCGATGGCCGGTGGCTCTTCAAGGTGAAGCGCCCTCCTGCAGAGCCGCCGTTGTTCAAGGCACGCTATGTTGCTAGAGGCTTCAGTTAGCGCGAGGGTGTTGACTTCTTTCAAACCTTTGCCCCGACCCAGAAAATGACCACTCTTCGGGTGCTGCTATACGTAGCAGCATAGCGTGACTACGAGCTGCATTCCCTCGACTTCTCTACAGCGTTTCTTCAAGGCAGTCTGCACGAGCAGGTCTACCTGCGCTGTCCTCCAAGCTTCACCGTCACCTTCCCCCCTAGGACCGAGTTGCACCCCGTAAGTGGCATGACACGCTGCATGATACGTTAGCTGACCTGCAGCTTTTGCCGTCGTCTGCAGACCCTTCGCGCTTTGTTCGTTCAGGCCAGACCCTGTTCTACGTCCTTGCCTACGTAGACAACCTGGTCTTCATTACTGCCGATAGAGACGCACCGGCCTCTGTGAAGGCCGAGCTGCTGAGGAGACTTGCACTGACACAGGAGAGTTGTGTCGCTACCTTGGCTTGCAGATCTCCAGCGATAGAGCAGCGCACACCATCACTCTCACACAGTCACACTTGGTGCGCCAGGTCCTTCAGAGGTTCGGTCTTCATTTCTCCTCCGCACAGCCCATACCTCTGCCAGTAGATCACAAGCTCTCGGCTCCAGTCCTTGAGGAGTCGGTGGAGCCTAGTGGTCCATACGCAGAGCTGGTGGGTTGCCTTATCTACCTGATGACTTGCAGACGTCCAGATCTCGCATACCCTCTCAGCATCCTGGCTTGCTTTGTGGTGATAGGCAGCCACCGTCCACAGCACTGGTCGGCCGCTAAGAGGGTTTTGCGTTATCTAGCAAGTACATCGGGCATGGGGCTAGTGCTAGGAGGACACAGGCCAGTGGTCCTTACAGGGCTTACAGATGCTTTGTGGGCGGACGACGCAAAGATGCTCAGGTCCTCCCATGGTTACTGCTTTAGCCTTGGCGCAGGCGCCATCTCGTGGAGATCCACCCGCTCGTCGTCTGCTGCATAGTCTAGCTGTGAGGCTGAGATCTACGCTGGTGCCATGGCGACATAGGAGTTGCGCTAGCTGAATTTCTTGCTTACAGACCTAGGTGAGCGGCCTAGCTGTGCCTCGGTCCTGTAAGCTGACAACAGGGCCATGATCCTCCTATGTCAGGAGCCTCGACTGGAGGGCAGAAGCACATCAAGCTGCGGTACTTCCTCCTGCGTAAGCTACAGCAGCGACGCCAGGCACGCGCCATTCACTTGGCCTTTGGTGCCAACACAGCTGATATCTTTACTAAGGTGCTTGCGTGTAAAGATCATCAGTGACACTGTGTACAGCTTGGTCTAGTTTTAGTAGCTCCTCACCAGGGCTGATTTTATCAAACTATTTTAGTCTGATTGTCTGAAATTACAGACCAACTTTTTGGCCGATCCTGATTTTTCAGACTTGCCAATTTCTGAATGTTGAACCCTTCTGAGTTATATGTTTTTGAATCCTGAGAATCTTAGATGTAGTTTGCGGATACTGAGTTTTCAGAGCACAGCGCGTACGGACCCTGAAACAGACATACCGGTACTGCACCTACCTGCCCTCACCAAAAAAAAATCGTCCAAGTCCCCAACGGCCAGAGTCAAGTCCTTTCACACACACCTATAAAATCCGGCTAAGTCCTAGCAGCAAGAGATAGTTCCCCCCAGCACAATCAGCAGCCCATAAGAATTATTGAAGTCCTGTTCTAGAGACACCCCTCTCACACCCCCAACACGCACAAAAATCGGCTGTCTTCCATTTCTAGAGACATTCTTCCCACACCCCTTTCCCCTATTTTTTTGTTTCAAGACACTGATGCCTCAGCGCACTAACAGGGGTCGACACTAAAACAAACACTGGCAAGAGTTATGAAGTTTCCCCCCTGGTTGGCGCATGATCCTCTCCCCCCCAACCCCCAGCCTCACCAGGTCGCAACAAGTTTCGTTGTGCTATGTCCTCCTCCCCACAGCTAGGCACATTCCTCCCACACCTCCTGCGACCCTGAAATTTCGGCTAAGTCCCCACAACGAGAACCATCCCTCCCTCAGCTCCCGCAACCTGAATAAAATTGGCTAAGTCCCTTGCACCCACTAAAAAATCCTCCCACAAACCCCCGCAATCCTGCTTATTACCCGACTTTTGCGAAGTTCCTAAAAGGGGTAACGAGAAAATCATTCCTAGCCTGACTGGATCATCGGCTACAAATTTTTTTTTTTCACCCCGAGGGCTATGCTTTCAATATTTGGAAATAGGAAATCTTGGAATTCTCAGGGTGCACATAACGCGATCAGGGTTGCCTAAAAACAGTCGTAGGCATACCCAACAGTGACGATTTCATTGCTGGGAGAACGGGGAGCAGCAGGCAGGGTCTTTGCTATATCTGGCTGGCGTAATTTCTTTTCTGATTTCTTAGACGATGTGAAACTAACTCTAAAAAATCACTCTCCGCAACTCAATTGAGGGCGTGCTCCTACGTGACACTTTGTCAAGCAACTTCGTGTTTTTGGAGATTTTGCCAGTCAATAACAGTTTTGATAAGAAGTGACGTAACCTTGTGTCGCGTAGGAACAAGCCCTGAGGGGGAGAATTCGAAAAGAAGGGGAGGGGGAATCGAATCCGAGGGGGAAAAGGGGAGGGAATCAAAACCGCGGGGAGGGGGGAAACGAAACGGAGGGGGAGGGGGGGGATCGAAACGGAGGGGAGGCGGGGAAGCGAAACGGAGGGGAGGGGGGAAGCGAAAGGGAGGGGGAGGGGGGGGGATTCGAAAATGGAGGGGGAGGGGGGAGGATCGAAATGGAGGGGAGGCGGGAAGCTGTGGAATTGGGCGGTGGGAGAAACTTTGTGCCCTTACAGCGCCCCCGGTTGATCCATCGTGGACGTTAATCACTTGCGACTATCAAATGGTTGAAAAATGTCGAAACGACCGCAATCGATCGTGACCGTCACATTTTGATAGACTTTCAGTTGACCAAACACGCAGTTGTCGAGAATTTTGCCTAATAGGAACGACTATTATTAGAATGTGAAATTTACTCTTAATCGAATGCAACAAAAAAAAAACTGAAATTCTCTCTCCTTGTTGCCAAATCAGCGTTTTTTTAGTACATGACCATGATGGAAAAGCGAACGTTTTCTAGGAAACACTGATGAATCAGCGTAAATTTTCTTGAGGAGGCTGACAAAAAGTTTTTTTTTTTTTTACCTGACACTGAGCAATGAGGGTACCCTAAAACCAATCGCAGGGCCTGGTGTGAACTCTGAAAATACATGATTTCGGCTTGGGCACAGGACTCTGAGTCGACATTCTGAACCCTGAGTATTTTAGACTCGTTGACTCTTGGACACTACGATTTCAGAGTAGCGAAATTTTGAAAAATGACCCTTCAGACTCGGGATTTTTTTTGGGGGGCAAAATCAGAGGGCATTTTTTTTAAACGCCAGCCCTGCTCCTCACTTGTTAGGACCTTGAATGTGTACGTCTCTTTTATATATTCTCCTGACTGGCCTTGTGGCTTCTGTTCCAGTGGCCAAACTAGTAGTGCCGCCCTAGTTTGCTCTTGTCTAGTTTGTATTCTTCTGATTGGTCTTCGGACCCTTGCCTCAGAGGTTGGACTAGTAGTGCCACCCTGAGCTGCGTGCCTCTTGCCAGGCACTGCCCCTTGTCTAACCTAGGGGGTGTGTCAACATACTTTTATATTGTTTTAGGCTAGATAGGTGCATGCTTATAGAGAGTACAACACCATAGTACAAAACCTGCCTGTATGCCTCATTCTAATCATTGCGTTAATTGTAAAAGCTTGCTTAGATCATCTTGTAAAGGCAGCATGCTTCATTTCATCTTGGAAACATACATGGTTCTCATCCAACAAAGAACTACACACACAAGAGGGTGGGTGGGCGAGGAGATTGAACTAGAGAAACCATAAATGAAGAACGTGGGTGAGGCCGAACGGTCTCACGTCCCTCTTTGGTAGGCAAAAGTGGGTGAGTAGCGCTTCGACGCTCCCTTTGTTGCGTTGGCCCTCGCTACACTTTCACAATACACATTTTTAGAAAGTGTTACACACTTTTAAAAAAATAACATATTGTGAAAGCTTGCTTAGGTCCTCTTGCGAAGGCAGCGTGCTTCATTTCATCTGGGTCTTCTGAGACATGTGCAGAAGGGGTTGGCTGTGGCGTTCAATAGATAGCTGGTTCTGATTGGGCGTGGGGGCGGTGGCTGTGTCTTGGAGTTGCGTGGAGGCTTGAAGAAGTTGGTTCTGCGCGATGCTAACGTAGAGCTCCTTGGCGTTATCGCTGCGCCAACGGCCAAGTCGCTTGAACAGCCGGTTGGATATCCCGAGGCTGGCTGCCACTGTAGCACCGCCATAGCAGAAGGAGTGGGTGCCGAGGTGGGCGCTATCAAGGCCGACCCTGGTAAATGCTTCAAGGCACCAGTTCCGGATGGTGGTGTATGAAGGCGCGTGGTCATGTGGATTTGCCGTGCTACTGTTCCCAAAAACTTGGATCAATGGCATGCGTGGGGTGGAGGTGTGACCCGCAATGAGAAGAAAGTGTCGTGTGCAGCGTACCGGGCAGTATGGGCCGAAAGTGGCGGCGACCGGAATCCACGAGCCCCTGCTTTCCTGGTCGGTCTTGGAGTGCGGGATGAGCAGCCACATCGCCTCAGGCTCAAACTGTATGTCATGCCATTGGTGGCTGACAAGGTCGGAGTAACGTAGGAAGGCGGCGGACATAAGGATGGGGATGAGTCCTTTCTGGTATTCGGCCGACCGGGTGGACTCCAGAAAGGGGTGGGTTCTGGTGTGCACTTGGTGGAGCGACAAAGGTTCCTCATTCCAGGTGGGGCGCGGGCCATGGCGTTTGGCAAATTCGCGCAATTGTAGTGTAAATGGTCCAGTCTTGGGAGAGGGCTCGCTAGTCATGCGATGCGCAAAGGTGATGGCGGAGCATGTAAGCAATATGGCGGATGTGGTGGCTTGGTGATTTAGTGCATGAATGAGGTAGAGTGCCAAGGTCATATTCGTTGCAGACAGGTAGCTCAACTTCACCTTCATGCAGAAGGAGCGAAATTTGAGCCAGTAGGGCTCATATGTTCGGATGGTGGAAGGGGCACGGACATGGGTGATTACGTGTAGTAGTTGCGTTTGCAGCTTCGTTATAATGCCTGAAAAGGAACAGCATAGAGTACAGTTATTGTTATTTTTTATACATGACATGCAGTGCAATAATCTGACTAGGAGGAAAGCCTTGTCCTGCAAAAGCAAGTGCGTGTGTGCCGGGGCGTAGGCATTGGCTGCCGTGGGTAAGGGGAATGTGTGCCGTTACTTATGGCACCCAGGCGTCAGGTGTCTGTTGGAGGAGTGGCCACCATGATGCTCCCGGCCACTCGGGAATAACCAAGGTCAGCTGAGCATGTGTGCGTTTAGCATGTCGTAATGTGGCTATAATGAGGTTGGGAGGAGGAAACGCGAAGCGGCGCTTGTGCTGCCAGCTAAACGAAAAGCGTCAAACACTGGGTCGTAGGGTGTGGAATCTTGGAGCAAAACCTCTTCAGCTGAGTGTTGTGCACACTTGCAAAGAGATCGATAGAGTGGGGACCCAGGCAGCGATCCAAGAGCCGGAACCATGGGGCTTGGAGGGAGTAGTCATCATGGTCTTGGATTTTTGAAAGTTCGCCGGTGTGCGCATTCAGCTCTCGCGTGATCCATTCGACAGCTGGCCTTGTTTGATGTTCCGGGCAGAGGCGAATGATTGCTTGACATAGTAGTGTGAGTGTGGGGTGGCGCGATCCACCTTTGCGCAAGATGAATACCACCCCTTGATTGTCTACCCGAACGAGCACGTGGCGCTTGGGTATGCGGGCGGCAAAAGTTTGGAGAGCCCATAAGACTCCTTCGAGTTCCCGTCGAGTGCTGGAGGTGGACAAAATTTCCTCGGGCATGCAAGCACTAGCTTCAATGGGCGTCTCGGGAAGTTGTCTCTCTCTCTCTCTCTCTCTCTCTCTCTCTCTCTCTCTCTCTCTCTCTCTCTCTCCTCTCCTCTCTCTCTCTCCTCTCTCTCTCTCCTCTCTCTCTCTCTCTCTCCTCTCTCTCTCTCTCTCCTCTCTCTCTCTCTCTCTCCTCTCTCTCTCTCTCTCTCTCTCTCTCTCTCTCTTCTCTCTCTCTCTCTCTCTCTCTCTCTCTCTCTCTCTCTCTCTCTCTCTCTCTCTCCTCTCCTCTCTCTCTCTCTCTTCTCTCTCTCTCTCTCTCTCTCTCTCTCTCTCTCTCTCTCAAGCGGTCCGTATATTTCTTGTCCCTGGGTACAACAAGGCAGTTTCTGGTCATGCACAGAAGTCACAGTACTAAGACAAGGTGGCGGCCTAGGCCTACTCTACAAGCGGCTCCAGCACTGCCAGGCACTCCGCCGGGGAGAGTGCCCCTTCTGGTGAGCCTATGGGTGGGTGCTCGGCTTGGGCAGCTTCGTGCACCTTCTTGAGGTAGGACGATGCCTGGCCCCGCTGCAGGGTACAAGACCAGCGTTGGCGGAATTGGTGCAGGAGTTTAGTGGCCTGGTAGGAGGCGGGTTCTGCGTTAAAGAGCTTTCTGGCTGCCGCCTCAGCTAGGAGCTTTAGGAAGGCCGGTACTTCCCAGCATGGGCAGCCGTATGTCTCGACTGCCAGGGGGAAGAGCCCCACGTAGTCTGCTCGGTTCTTGTAGTGGGCGATCTTTCTGTCGGCCTGTTCCCTAGCTGCGTATCCACGCCCTTTGCGGGCCCCGGGATCTCGGTTGCTGATGGGATCTGTGATGGTGACGTTGCAGATCCAGACCGCCCCCGTCCCACAGTCCCGGATAGCAAGGTCCGCTTTGTGGCCGTCCACGGGGCAGAAAATGGTGGTCTCTCGGTATACGATGTATCCCGCGTCCTGCCCCATGCGGATGCATTCATCGCGCAGTGCGTCATGGGTGTCGATCTGCCCATGACCGGTACCGCAGCGGAGGAGGTGAATAGGAAGCCACGGGTCCGAGATCTCGGTATGGTCAGAGCAGTCACACCGCCGGGGTGTGGAGAAGGGGAGGCCGAGGCGGAAAGCAAGGGCGATGGAGAAGTGCGCGGGTGCCAGGCGTAGTGAAGGGAGCAGTGGGATGGCGTGCAGCCAGTCCCCTGCGCCATATCCTGAGAGGGACAGCATGCGCTGGGTGTGACCCATGTTTGGGTTGGGGTCCATATCCCGGGTTGCCGCCACCTGGTCAGCATACCGCCCCCCATGAACCTCCAGCGCTAGGCGGTGTTGCAGCGGCTTGTCTGTCGGTTTTTGCTGCTCGTTGTGTAGGAGTAGGCGCGCAGCAGGTGGGAGAGCCACCTCCGCCTCGGCCAGCCAGGTGTGGTATTGTGCGTTGCCAGTGAATGGTGGGGCGAGCTGGCTGGCGGCGAGTGCCAGGGGGGCGTTCGGGGCTGGCTGGATGGCTGCCAGGAGGGCGTGCGTCTGGGTGACGCTGGTGAGGAAGGAGTAGCCTCCTTCGGCCAGCGGGTCGGTGATGCCGAGCCCCCCCAGGGAGGGGGGCAGGGATGCCTGGGCCCAGGTGCGGGCGAGCTCCCTCTCTCCGTGTGGTAGGCGGAGGCCGCAGGACTTGAGCAGTGTATGGAACATCTCCTGCCCCCAGGTGGACCATTCCTCCGCTGGGAGGAGCTGGAGGGGCGTCGTCTGGAGGAGGTACGCAACGCGCCGGCTGATGCAGCGGGAGAGCAGGAGGGCGGATGTCTGGGGGTCCATTGTGGTCATCAGCGCCACCGGGGCGGCCAGGGTGGCGATGTGGGACCGGAGGAATGACGCCGCTCCAGCGGCCGGTCCCACGTGGCTACCAAGCACGCGTAGCCCATCGTCGCTGAAGGGTACCCCCGGTGGGAGTTCGCCTCGGGCTGTCGGTCGGTCCCTCGCCCATACCGCACACTTGGCGGGGTTGTGGGTAAGTCCCAGGCTCAGCAGACCCTCTGTGAAGTGTGTGAAGGCCGTCATGCATGCCTCTGGCTCCCCTGCAAAAGTGATGTCGTCTGCGTACGCTAGGCTCAGCACCTGCGAGAAGGCGTTGGCTGTCGCCTGGAGGGCGGGGTGAATTCCTGCTGCAAAAAGTAGAGGACCAAGCGGGTCTCCCTGGCAGACCCCGCGCTCGCTGATGAGCGGCGGGCTGGCATACGCGGCGTCGAGGTAGAGCTTGGAAGGCCGGCCGTATGAGAGTTTGGCGAGGGGCAGTAAGGGGCGGAGTGCCGACGCCTGCAGTCCGTCGACTATGGCCTGGCGTTCGATACTGTTGAACGCGTTGGTCATGTCGACCTGGATGATCAGCGAGTTCGGGCAGGCCG
>BQMB01001080.1:0-55000 GCA_027943415.1 Closterium sp. NIES-67
AATCTCCTCAAATGAATGGGGATGAGGAGGAGGAGGAGGTGCAGCAAGGTGATGAGCGTGCACCCTCACTTCCGCCTCGTGCTACAAGTGCTCGCGGGAACCGACTGGATTTACCGCAACGCCATGAGAGCATTCAAGTCCCTGCAGCAGAGGAGGAAGGAAGGGGGAAAAGGAGGACTCAGCCCCCAATAGGTTGAGCTATGACTGGCTTGGAGGACCAGCCAATTCAACCTTGACCGGTTCGGCTCTCATGCTAGGCGATGATTCGGAAGATGAAAGCGAGGAGTGCGCCTTTGCCTTCTTCTCTCCGGTGGAGATGCCGGGGGAGCCTACAAATCCCAAGGAAGCTTGGGAGGGCCCCAATGGGAAGGAGTGGAAGAAGGCCTCAGATGAAGAAATGGGGAGCATCATAGAGAACGACACATTTGACTTGGGGAATCTACCTCTGGGGCAGAAGGCGAACTCTTCCAAGTGGCTCTTCAAGCGCAAGACCGACGCCGACGGCAACATCGAGCGCTACAAGAGCAGACTTGTAGCCAAGGGGTATCAGCAGCAAGAGAAGAAGGACTACAATGAAGTGTATGCCCCTGTGGTGAAGGGTACAACCCTTCGAACCCTCTTCGCCGCGGCGGCCATCAAAGGATGGGTGGTGAAGCAAATGGATATAGTAACGGCCTTCCTCAACGGCGTTTTGGAGGAAGAGACCTTCATGGAGCAGCCAGAGGGGTACAATGATGGGAGTGGCAGAGTGTGGAAGCTGAAGAAAGCACTCTATGGCCTCAAGCAAGCCCCTAGGCAATGGTACATCAAGCTGCGGGAAGTCTTGGAGGCGATTGGCTTCACTCCCTCAACGGCCGATCAATTGTTGTTCATGCTTGGCGAGGGGGAGCAGAGGAGCTTCATGGTGGTTTATGTGGATGACATCCTCATATTCTCACCCTCCTTTGACCTTGTGAAGGAGGTGATGCTGAAGCTTCAAGACAAGTTCAAGTGCAAGACCCTTGGTGACGTCAACTACTACCTTGGGCTTCACATTGAGCGAGATGTGGAGAAGCGGTGGATGCGAGTGCATCAAAAGAAGTACTTGGAGACCTTGGCTGCAAGCTTTGGGAAGAGTGAAGGTCATGTGGCTACTCCTCTTCCCTCAGGGTTCAAGTGTGTGAAAGGACCAGCGGAGGAAAGTGTTGGTGAAGAGGAGAGGCGGCGTTTTCACTCCTTGGTTAAAAAGAGAATTTGATTGATTAAAATGAGCAAGAGCATACATCCGTAAGTACCGAGCATCGGAGAAGATGGGAAAGGATAAGGGAGAATCGGAGGGAATCCCAAGGGAATCCTCCCAAATCGTGGGGATTTGGGATGGATTGGGTTGGGATAGGTTGGGGATGAAAACATAGCTACACCCAACCTAACAAATTTGTGTATCCCTAAAACCAACAAAGTGCCAACACACAAAGTTGTGTTAACCGAATTGCAGCCTATCTCTAACACACCCCCTAGGCTGCAACGTCAGAAGATGTAGAGACACCAAGTCCCATGGTACGGAGGAGACGATAGTGATCACGGCGTCCAAGAGCCTTCGTAAACAAGTCGGCGAGGTTGCAGTCAGAGGAAATATGCTTGACGCACAACTGCCCTCGCTGGACAAGCTCGCGCATGAAGAAGTGTCTCAATTCGATATGCTTGGTTCGTTGGTGGAAGACAGGGTCTTTGGTGAGGTGGATGGTGCTCTCGTTATCACACCACAGAGTCGGGGTCTGCTGAGGATACCCGAGCTCTGCCATGAGGTAGGCAAGCCATCGAGCTTCTTGGGCTGCCATGGTGCCTGCGTATAGCTCAGCTTCGCAAGATGACAATGAGACAGATGATGAGCGTGTAGATCGCCAGCTGATGACACCACTGCCAAGGGTGAAGCAATAGCCTTAGGAAGAGCGGCGGTCAGCTTGATCATCAGCCCATGAGGAGTCGCTGTATCCCTCGAGGTGAGGAGGGGTCGTGCCACCAAGAGTGAGGACGTAGTCCTTGGTGGCTTGGAGGTAGCGAAGGACGCGCTTAGCAGCCGACCAGTGGCGATTGGTGTATTGACCGGCAGCAACGTAACGCGAGAGCACACTGATGGGGTAGGCGAGGTCGGGCCTTGTGCACATCATCGCATACATGACTGATCCGACGAGCTCGGGGTATGCCTCATCACAAGGCTCAGGCGACGGAACTGAAGGAGTGGTCAGATCATGCTGCAAGGGAAGGGGAGTGGCCACTGGCTTGGCGTTGTCCATGGCAAAACGCTTGAGGACGTTGTTCACATAGAACTCTTGAGAGAGAGTGATGGTTCGAGCTTCGCGATCCCGCGAGATTTCCATCCCAAGGTAGTTCTTGAGTTCCTCGAGGTCCTTCATGGCGAGAGCGTCCCCAAGAGCTTGCTTTACAGCTGCCAGCTGATCGGAGTTCTTGGAGACGAAAATCATATCGTCAACGTACACGAGAATGAAGAACGGGTTCTCGTTCTTGCGAATGAAGAGACTCGGATCAGCTGAGGAGGGGTGGAAGTCGAGTGACTCGAGGGTTGCCTTCAGCTTCTTGTGCCATTCCCGAGGAGCCTGCTTCAACCCGTAGACTGGTCGATTCAGCTTCCAGACCGTGCCGGGTGGAAAGGGTAAGGGAAATCCTTGAGGACGCTCCATGTAGATGTCCTCGGGGAGATCCCCTTGGAGAAATGCAGCAGAGACGTCCATGGAGTGAATGTCAAAGTTGCATCGAGCAGCGATGTCCAGCAGGGTCCGAAGCGTGGGCAGTTTGGTTGTCGGAGAGAATGTGTCGAAGAAGTCCAGGCCCTTCTTCTGCGTGAAGCCTTTTGCACAGTATCGTGCCTTGAAGACTGGGAGTTCGCCAGGCAGCTGCTTGACGCGAAAAACCCATTTGCCACGGACAACGTTAACTCCTCGCGGAGGAGAGACGTCCGTGAAAGAGTTGTTGCGAATGAATGCTTCACACTCCGCGATCATGGCTGCGAGCCACTGGGGGGAGTGTGGTCCGGAGATGGCTTCATCATACGAGTTCGGGGTTGGAATAGATGGATTTTCCGAAAAGTTAAGAGTTGGAGAGTCCGCAAGATCGGGGAAAAGATGGCAGAGCTGACGGATGGCAGCATTGATCTCGATCAGCTCCTCATGCCTATCCTCCAAGAGGCCAGGCATGGATGCACCCCCGGCAGGAGGAGGCGGATTGAGGAAGATGCGAACAGAGAGGGCGAGAGGCGGAGCGGGACCATGAGAGCGGGTGCGGTGAGCAACAGGGACAGGAGAGGAGGGAGGTGGTGGGGGAGCAGGTGGGACGTCGACATAAGAGCGTCCGTGGCGGCGGCGACGATATGCGATGGGCGAGTCAGGAGGAGAGGTCGAGGATGGAGGCGGAAGCGGAGGTGAAGGCGGGGACGGGGGTGCAGGGGCAGGGGGAGGGGCAGCTGCAGGAGCGGGTGCAGGGGGAAGTGCAGGCGCGGGACGAAGGTGAACGGGCAACTGAGCCAGTGGGCGAAGAGGGGTGAGAGTGAGGGGGCCGCAGGAGGAGCGGCAGAGGGAAGAGGTGGAGAGGGTGAGGTATCGAAATCGGCCCACACAAGCGAAAGTGGAGTGGTGGTGGGTGGTGAAGAGAGGTAAAAAGGGCGACTCTCGTCAAAGGCGACATCGCGGCTACGAATGAGCTGATTGGTGGAGGGATTGAGGAAAAGGTAGTCGGGAGAGTCCAGGTTGTGGCCGAGGTAGACACAGGGTTGAGCTTTGGGTGCAAATTTGCCGCCATGGGTGCGACGTTCCTGAGGGTTGAGGAGGACATAGGCGGTACACCCCCATACGCGGAGAGCTCGTGCACTGGGCTTGGTGCCGGTCCACAGTTCAGCGAGAGTGATGGCAGGACGAAGAGGGTGAGGGTGAAGGTTGTACAGCAGCGTGGCATGAAGGAGGGCGTAACTCCAAAGTGAAGGTGGTGCACCAGCGTGAGTGAGAAGACAGCGAGCGATTTGCACGAGAGTGCGATTGCGACTTTCAGCAATGCCATTCTGCTGCGGACTGTGGGGAAGGGTGAAGGTCTGGCGAATGCATTGGGAGGCACAGAACGCTTGAAGGGAATGGTTTCGAAATTCGCCACCGCCATCGGAATGGAGGCACTTGACTGAAGTGCGGAAATGATTTTGGGCTTGTCGAACCCATGCGATGACTACATCGGGAACAGCTGCTTTTGAGGAGAGGAGGTGGACGGACGCATAGCGAGAGTGATCGTCAACGAGCACTAGGAAGTAAGAGTGCCCGCCACGAGAGCGTAGTGGAGCTGGGCCCCAGACGTCCATGTGGACGAGGTCAAGCGGGGCGGCTGCAGCGGAGGGCGAGGAAGGGTGAGGCAGCTGGCGTAGTTTGCTTTGCGCGCAGTCCAAGCATGGAGGAGAGGGAGAAGTGGCGGGTGGAGGAAGTGTGTCGGGCAGGTGAAGAAGCAACTTCTTAGACGCAAGTTCGGAGAGCATGCGGAAGTTGGGATGTCCGAGACGATGGTGGTAAAGAATGGTTGGGTCGGTGAGTTGACGGCAGGGGCATGATGATGTGGTGGAGGTAGAGTGTGCTTCAGTGGAAGATGGAGGTACTTGGAGTGTGTAGAGGTTGTTGGCGGTCAGTATGAAGCGTGCAAGGAGGGCATTGTTGGTGGGATCAAGGAGATCACAATGATTGGAATGAGCTGGGAAGATAGTGGTTACCCCTACTCGTTGAATCTCATGTTGTGCAAGTAAGTTGTGCCGAAGAGTGGGCACGCATAGGCCAGTGACTGTGCCAGATGGGAAGGCTGGGCATGGAAGAGTGGAGGAACCATGGGCAACAGTTGTGAAGCTGGAGTCAGCGCCCAGGAGAGGAATGGGTGCTTGGTATGGTTTGAAAGACTCTTTGTCTCGGAGGACTGTGTGGGTTGCGCCGCTGTCCAGGACGAATTCAAGTGGTTTGGATGGTGTTTGTGGAGACGCCGAGTACTGGGAACTGGTTTCATTGATCATGGGAAGGCCAGGGAACAACAGGTTGAGACGAACATCATAACTAGGGGCATGAACAGCTGAGTCCTGACTATCCTGTGCCTCAACATGGTTGAGCTGGCGCATGCGAAGCCAGTTGGGCGGCTTGGAGTTGATACCATTCTTGGCGAACCAGTCGTCGTCCTTCTTCTTGAAGCAGGTGGCGAGTGGGTGATTGGTGCCGCCGCACACCTGACCCGCATGGGGTCCCATCTTGATGACGTAAGGACAGGGTGGGTAGCGGTTACGAGTGGGTGGCGGATTGGGACGCGATGCTGGAGCCGAGACAGGAGCGCGAAGCGCATTTGCACGAGCCTGCGCAGTGTTGTCTTTTTCAGCAGAGAGAAGTGCGGAAGAGACTTTGGCAAAGGTTAGCTCTCCTGGCGGGAGATGGAGAAGCATGGAGCGGGTGACATTGTAGGAGGGGGTTAGCCCAACAAGCAGAGCTGCTGCAGGGGCTTGCTCTGGGAAGACAATGCCGAGTTGCTTCAGCTCCTGATGAATCCCTTGAATCTCAGCGACGTAATCTGCCATTCCAGGGCACTCCTCCAGACGCACTAGAAACATGCGGGGGATGAGTATCGCCACCCCCACAGCGGTTTTGTTGAGGAAGCGGTCGTTGAGGTACTCCCAAATGGCGTGCGCGGAGGGGTAGTTATGGTAAGTTTTGACGAGCTCGGAAGGGGTAGTGCCGACGAAGACACCAATGATAGCGGCGTCGGCTTGCTCCCACACGCTGTAAGATTCCTCATACTTGGACATGGATTCCTCATGCGCTTTTGACTCTTCCTCTGTGGCCGTGGCTGAAAGTTTCTTGGGAAGGACCGGCATCTTTCCTTTGCCGCGATTGAGGAGGACATCCTTGAGGCAAATCCCCTCAATCTTGCGGCTTAGGAGATGCTTGTCAACCCCATAGCTCCACTCCTTGAAGTTAGGGCTTGAGCCATTTGGGTCGAGGCGCAAGGGAGTGATCGGGTTTGAGAGAGACGCGGAAGGGTATGCCATGATGCTCCAAGGACCCTAGCTCCGCGCGAAGCGCAGCTCTTAAGTCGCCGATAGGCACTTCGGATAACCAGATTTTCTTTTGCGGATTTTCAACGCTTTGAGAGCGAAAACGGCCGATTGAGAAGGAAATCTGATCGCCGAAGTCTTTATCAATTCTCGATATGCTGTTGCAATCCCGCTGCTCCGCGACCACCCCCCCCTTTCCCTTTTCTGCTTCGCCGCTGCCCCCTTTCCGCTTCGCCGATGCCCCCTTGTCCGCTTCGCCGCTGCACCCCCCCGCTGTTGCAAGGGCGACGGGCGACAGCCCGTCCAGCTTCGACGAGCAGATGCGGGGCGACGGGCTCAGCCCGATCAGGTGCGATGAGCAGATGCGGGGCGACGGGCTCAGCCCAATCAGGTGCGACGAGCAGATGCGGGGCGACGGGCTCAGCCCGATCAGGTACGACGAGCAGATGCGGGGCGACGGGCTCAGCCCGATCAGGTGTGACGAGCAGATGCGTGGCGACGGGCGTCAGCCCGAAGAGAAGCGCCGCGCTGAGTTGAGGCGACTAGAAATGCTTTGCGTCGTAAGACGCAAATGCTAAGCTCCAACGGAGCGAGAGGATCAAGAGCCGCTTAGGCGGAAACGAGCTCTGATACCATGTCAGAAACTGAGAATTTGATTGATTAAAATGAGCAAGAGCATACATCCTTAAGTACCGAGCATCGGAGAGGATGGCAAGGGATAAGGGAGAATCGAAGGGAATCCCAAGGGAATCCTCCCAAATCGTGGGGATTTGGGATGGATTGGGTTGGGATAGGTTGGGGATGAAAACATAGCTACACCCAACCTAACAAATTTGTGTATCCCTAAAACCAACAAAGTGCCAACACACAAAGTTGTGTTAACCGAATTGCAGCCTATCTCTAACACTTTGTGCCTCTCCCCACGCTCCTATCCGCCCTTCCCCCCCTCTCTCTGCCTCTCCCCACGATCCTATCCGCCCTTTCGCCCTCTTTGTGCCTCTTCCCACGCTCCTATCCACCCATCCCCCCCTCTCTCTGCCTCTCCCCACGCTCCTATCCGCCCTTCTGCCCTCTTTGTGCCTCTCCCCATGCTCCTATCCGCCCTTCCCCCCATCTCTCTGCCTCTCCCCACGCTCCTATCCGCCCTTCCGCCCTCGTTATTCCTCTCCCAACGCTTCTATCCGCCCTTCCGCCCTCTCTCTTCGTCTCCCCATGCTCCTATCCGCCTTTCCGCCCACTTTGTGCCTCTCCCCATGCTCCTATCCGCCTTTCCGCCCACTTTATGCCTCTCCCCACGCTCCTATCTGCCCTCCCCCCCCTCTCTCTGCCTCTCCTTATGCTCCTATCCACCCTTCCGCCCTCTTTATGCCTCTCCCCACGCTCCTATCCGCCCTTCCCCCCCTCTCTATGCCTCTCCCCATGCTCCTATCCACCCTTCCGCCCTCTTTATGCCTCTCCCCACGCTCCTATCCGCCCTTCCCCCCTCTCTCTGCCTCTCCCCACACTCCTATCCGCCCTTCCGCCCTCTTTATGCCTCTCCCCACGCTCCTACTCGCCCTTCCGCCCTCTTTATGCCTTCCCCCACGATCCTATCCGCCCTTCCCCCCCTCGATATGCCTCTCCCCACGCTCCTATCCGCCGTTCCGCCCTCTTTCTACCTCTCCCCACGCTCCTATCCGCCCTCCCCCCCTCTCAATGCCTCTCCCCACGCTCCTATCCGCCCTTCCACCCTCTTTATGCCTCTCCCCACGCTCCTATCCGCCCTTCCCCCCCTCTCTATGCCTCTTCCCACGCTCCCATCCGCCCTTCTGCCCTCTTTGTGGCTCTCCCCACGCTCCTATCCGCCCTTCCCCCCCTCTCTCTGCCCCTCCCCACGCTCCTATCCGCCCTTCCCCCCTCGTTGTGCCTCTCCCCACGCTCCTATCCGCCCTTCCCCCCCTCTCTCTGCCTCTCCCCACGCTCCTATCCGCCCTTCCGCCCTCTTTATGCCTCTTCCCACGCTCCTATCCGCCCTTCCCCCCCTCTCTATGCCTCTCCCCATGCTCCTATCCGCCCTTCCGCCCTCTTTATGCCTCCCGCCCTCTTTATGCCTCTCCCAACGCTCCTATCCGCCCTTCCGCCCTCTCTCTTCCTCTCCCCACGCTCCTATCCGCCTTTCCGCCCTCTTTTTGCCTCTCCCCACGCTCCTATCCACCCTTCCCCCCCTCTCTCTGCCTCTCCCCACACTCCTATCCGCCCTTCCGCCCTCTTTATGCCTCTCCCCACGCTCCTATCCGCCCTTCCCCCCCTCTCTTTGCCTCTCCCCACGCTCCTATCCGCCCTTCCCCCCCTCTCTCTGCCTCTCCCCACGCTCCTTTCCGCCCTTCCGCCCTCTTTATGCCTCTCCCCACGCTCCTATCCGCCCTTCCCCCCCTCTCTATGCCTCTCCCCACGCTCCTATCCGCCCTTCCCCCCCTCTCTCTGCCTCTCCCCACGCTCCTATCCGCCCTTCCGCCCTCTTTATGCCTCTCCCCACGCTCCTATCCGCCCTTCCCCCCCTCTCTATGCCTCTCCCCACGCTCCTATCCGCCCTTCCGCCCTCTTTATGCCTCTCCCCACGCTCCTATCCGCCCTTCCCCCCCTCTCTCTGCCTCTCCCCACACTCCTATCCGCCCTTTCGCCCTCTTTATGCCTCTCCCCACGCTCCTATCCGCCCTTCCGCCCTCTTTATGCCTCTCCCCACACTCCTATCCGCCCTTCCGCCCTCTTTATGCCTCTCCCCACGCTCCTATCCGCCCTTCCCCCCCTCTCTATGCCTCTCCCCATGCTCCTATCCGCCCTTCCGCCCTCTTTATGCCTCTCCCCACGCTCCTATCCGCCTTCCGCCCTCTTTATGCCTCTCCCCACGCTCCTATCCGCCCTTTCCCCCCTCTCTATGCGTCTCCCCACGCTCCTATCCGCCGTTCCCTCCTCTACGCCTCTCCCGGTGCGAGTATCTGCCACATGCCGCACCCCCACTCCTATTCAAGAGCATCGCGAGGGCTCTGGAGGGAGAGCATGGGGGGGGGGGGAGGGGGAGGAATAACATGGCGAGGGGTTAAGGGAGAGAGATCGAGGCGATGGCGGGAAGAGCAAGGCGGCTAGGGTATTTCGGGTGCATAGTCACCGGACACGGTGGTTTGGTATTCCACGCTGTGAGCGCATTGCTCGAGGACAGGTGGTTGGCAGGGTGAGCTATCCGATGGTGTGGCAGGGCGCGCATGACGAGGGTATGGCAGGGCGCGCGAGGCTCCAAAAGGCTTGGCGGGGAGTGTGAGGCGTCAGAGGAAGGTGGGATAAAGTGGTACACAGTGGTCGCCGGCGTGATCGGCGGGGCAACAGGAGGGCTTGGGGCGAGTGGCGCGTCGGACGGCGAGAGCAAGAAATGTCTTGTGCGAGGATCGAGTTATGCGCCATTGGCTAAAAGAGGATCTGGTTGCGGGAAGATAGGGCTGGTTACGGTAAATGGGCTTAGGGCGTCACGAATGATTGTGGAGAAAACGGTGACCGTTTACGCGTCGGTCGTCAAACTAACAACCCAAAGCGAGTCACTCGAGGTAAGCGGTAGTGGGGTCACGTTTTTTGCTCTTTCTTGTGCGCTGCTTGTGCACGCATTCTCTACCCTACATCGAGCAAATCACAAAATACGCTGAGGCCATGCGTAACGGGAATAAACTCACCTCTATGCGAGTTTCACGGCGGTGAGGGCGGTGGCACTTACGTCCCAAATGGTTTGACAAACCTTTGGGACCTGATAGCTCTGTGCGACTGGTTGGGGGGTGGTGCGTCGTTCAGTTGTTTGGTACGGATGGTTGGACCAATCAGGATCTCGCTTCTCAGGTTGTTGCTGGTAGCGGGGCTTAAAAGGGTAACCCTCTCAATATCGGGGGGAAATCCAAAACCTTTGGATTTGGTTTTCTGCTTCTTGAAACCCTCGCTTTAAATGTCCTTCCTTCAATGTCCTTCCTTCAATGTGCTTCCTTGAATGTGCTTCCTCCAATGTCCTTCGTTCAGTGTGCTTTTTTCAATGTTCTTCCTTCAACGTGCTTCCGACAATGTCCTCTCTGCAATGTGCTTCCATCAATATGCTTCCTTCAATGTGCTTCCTTCAATGTTTCGAAGAAGTCGCGATACTCCTTCTGGGTGAAACCTTTCGCCACATATCGTGCCTTGAACAGTGGAGCTTTGCCTCGGAGTTGTTTGACTCGGAAGATCCATTTTTCCCCGACGATGTTAACACCGGAAGGGGAAACAACATCGTCAAAGCTGTTGTTGCGACTGAACGCCTCGTTCTCCACATCCATTGCTGCCTTCCAATCCTTCTTATAAGGCCCCGAGAGAGCTTCCTCTTTTGTGCGAGGAGTCGGAATGGTCGGGTTCTCGGTGAAGTTGAGGGAAGGGCAGTCAGTAATGTCCGGGAAGATGTGAGAGAGAAATCGGCAGACCGGTGAAGGTCAAACAGCTCCTCATGCCTGTCCTCTAGAAGTGCACGAGGGGGAGCACTGATGGAGGGGACATCACCCCCGGCAGGAGGAGGCGGGGTGACCGAACACCGGATGGAGAAAGCGGCTGGTCCCCAGGCAAGAGGCGGAGCCGATCCCTTGGAAGGAGTGCGACTAGAGACCGGAGACGAAGGCGGCTGCGGTGGGTCTGGAGGGTCTGGGCGCTTCCGGTAGGAGACTAGTGAGCCGAGCTCGACGCGCGAGGAAGGCGGAGCAGGACAAGGTGCCACTGCGGAGGATACCGGGGAGGCCGGGTGAGACACGCCGGACGGAGAAGGCCCCGGAGAAGGGGCAGCGGACGGAGGTGGGGCATCGAAGTCTGCCCATACAAGCATCGGGGGAGGTGGACGAGGCTCGCCCGTGGTCGCAAAGTGGAAGGGGCGTGTCTCATCGAAGACGACATCACAGCTGCGAATCAGCTGTCTGGTGATGGGGTTGAGGAATAAGTAGTCTGGGGAATCAGAGCTGTGCCCCAGGTACATGCAGGTCTGGTTTTTGGGACCAAGCTTGCCACCTTGCTTCCTGCGCGTGTGGGGGCTGAGCAACACATATGCGGTACACCCCCAGACGCGTAGAGACTGGGCGGACGGCGTGGCCCCAAGCCTGAGAGTGGTAGGTGTGGTGTCGGGCCGGTGGGGATGCGGATAAAGATTGTAGAGGAGAGCCGCATGGAAGAGGGCATATCCTCAGGGTGACCATGGTGCGTTGGCGTGACAGAGGAGGCAGCGAGCGATTTGAATCAAGGTGTGGTTGCGGCTCTGTGCAATGCCATTCTGCTGCGGGCTTTCAGGGAGCGTGAAGGTTTGCCGAATCCCTTGGGCCGCGCAGAAGTTATCGAGTTTGCCATTGCAAATTTCTCCCCCGCCATCAGAATGGAGGCACTTCAGAGGAGTGCCGAACGTGACTTGAGCCTGGTGCACCCATGCCATGATGACGTCAGGTGCCTCCGCCTTGGTGTGCAGGAGGTGCACGGAAACATACCGCGAGTAGTCATCGACTAGTGTAAGAAAGTATCGATGACCGCCACGGGATGCGTTTGGAGCTGGGCCCCAGACATCCATGTGCACTAGGTCCAGCGGAGCAGCTGCAACGGATGGGGAGGAAGGGTGCGGCTCCTGCCTGAGCTTGTTTTTGGTGCAGTCCAAGCAGGTGGGTGCAGGTGAGTCTGTTGGTGGAGGAAGCGCCGACGGGAGGCCAAGAAGAAGTTTCTTGGAAGCGATGTCGGCAAGCGTACAGAAGTTGGGGTGACCCAAGCGATGATGGTAGAGGATGGTTGGGTTGGCGAAGCTGCGACAGGAACACAGAGTGGTGTTGGCAGCTTGCGCTTGGGAGAGGGCGGCGAGAGGTGCAGGTGAACACAGCGTGTAGAGCTTGCTGTTGTTGAGTGTGAAGCATGCTAGGAGCTTGTTGAACTTACGGTCAAGGAGGTCACAGTGATCCGAGTGTGCTGGGAAGATCGTGGTGACGCCTGCCCGTTGAAGCTCGTGTTGGGCCACGAGATTGTGGCGTAGTGTGGGAACACACATGCCAGTCACACTGCCCGAAGGAAAAGCTGGGCACGGAACTGTGGAGGAGCCCTTGGCGTGTGTTGTGAAACTGGAGTCTGCTCCTAGTAGACGGATTGGTGTCTCGTATGGCTTGAAGGAGTGTTCTTCCTTGAGAACCGTGTGAGTGGCCCCACTGTCGAGGGTGAACTCTATTGTGGCTGAGGTGCTTTGTGAGTCGGGACACTGCGAAATTGTCTCATTAATCATGGCAGTGCCAGGGAACAACATGTGGAGGCGCACATCAGCAGTGGGAGCTACAGCAGCCTGCACGAATTCCTGCGCTTCGACTTGATTGACTTGGCGAGGAGCACGATTGACCATCCAGCTTGGCGGCTTGGAGGCGGTCCCATTGACGGCATACCACTCGTCATCCTTCTTCTTAAAGCAGGAGGCAAGGGCGTGGTTGGTGCCGCCACACACCTGGCCGCCACGAGGGCCGCGCTTGATGACGTAGGGACACGGGGGGAAGTGGTTGCGCTGGAATGGCACCGAAGCGGCATAGGCTTGAGGCACGGGAGCGCGGATTGCATTGGCCTTGGCTTGAGCGCTGTTGTCCTTTTCGGCAGAAAGGAGCGCGGATGAGACCTTGGCAAATGTGAGGTCTGCAGGAGCAAGGCCCAAGAGCATCTTGCGTGTGACTTCGTATGCCGGAGTGAGGCCGACTAGGAGAGCGGCTGCAGGGGCTTGCTCGGGGAAGACTATCCCCAACTGCTTGAGTTCACCATGAATGGGCTGCACCTTGGTGACATAATCCGCCATGCCTGGCGAGTCCTCGAGCCGCACTTGGAACATGCTGGGGATAAGTAGAGCAACTCTCACGGCAGTCTTGTTCAGGAAGCGGTCTTCGAGGTAGAGCCAAATGGCGTTGGCAGACGGGTAGTTGTGGTAAGTTTCAACGAGTTTGGGAGGAGTGGTGCCCATGAAGACACTAATGACTGCACCATCCGCCTTCTCCCAATTTTTGTACTTGAGCAGTGCAGAAGCATAAACTGCTTCAGCAACTGGATTGGCGGACCTCTCGGGTTTAGGAGGCTCTTTGCCGTCACCAATGTTGAGAAGAACGTCGGTGAGCTCGAGCCCCTTCACCTCGCGACTGAGGAGGTGCTTGTCGACACCATAGCGCCAAGCCTTGTAGTTGGAGCATGTACCGTCCGGCTTGAGACGAAGGAGCGGGATCGGGTTGGCGATTGAAGAGGTTGAGTAAGCCATTCCCGTTTGATTTTCACGAGGCGACGCTCTTAAGTCACCGATAAGAACTTCGGTGCACAGCGTGGCAGTTCTGGAAATCGGTCGACGAGAATTGCTGAAAATCACTCAGACGGCTTCGCCAAATTGCCGTTAAGAAGGAAATGGCGTGGGCGGGAATCTGTTTAAACACCGACTTGAAACTAAATCTGAGCCTAAGTCTAACCCCGGACCCACACACCCCCCCACACACCCCCAGGCCCTGTCCCGCAGCTACACAGCTCCGCAACCAGCTCCGCAACCAGCTCCGCTCCGCTTCCACCTGTGTACATGCTCTTGCTTGACGCGAGACATTCGAAGAGGCGATTCCGCGAGGGGAGTTTGCCTCTGCTGGCGGGGTCCGAGAGGAAACTCGAAAACGAGTTTTAAGAGATGGTCGAAATTGAGATTCGACCAAGGAGAACCGAGGAGGAAATCGACGATGAGAAGTGTGAAAGCTTCAGAGATGAGAAATTCAAAAAGGTCGAGCGCGAAGGCGGTCGATGATGAGAGGCGCGACTGCAGAGTGGAGCACGTCGAAAATTCCGACGACTCGAGATGAATGTCGCGACGATGAGGTGCGCGTAGCGCGGGCACGTTAAGATTAGGACCTTGATCCGCGTGTGCGGATAGGTCGCTTGGATACCATATAAGAAATAGAGCTGAAATGGTTGATTAGGTAAGGAGCCCAAGGCTCTGTAAGTACATGGCAAGGTAAGGGAGGATGGATGAAGGGGGAATCGGAGGGAATCCCCATTGGGATCTCTGGAATCTTCATTTGGGTAATTGGAGATTGGGGGGATCACAATTGGGTGCGGTTGGGATTTTGTGAGTACACCCCAACCCACTAGAACATTTCTAACCTAATCTAGGATATAAAAGTACAAATACAAAAATAGGATTTGCAATATATTTCTAACAAGGTGCAACCCTGCATGATCCACGAGTGAATTTCGGTCGTGCGGAAAGGAAACGTCTTCTCAGAGCAGGGAGGAAGTCGCGGTGCCCTGATATGGAGCGAGCGGTCTTCTGCTGCTATCTATGCGTCAGACAACGAGGACTCCCAATTTTTGTCAGGCTACTAATGTCTTGGAGCCGTGACAGGATGCGGGACAAGGCTCCGACCATCGAGTGGCAAGTGTCTTTGTAATGGTCCATCCGTTTCTGCCGTCGGTTGGGACTCACGGTGCGGGTGAAAATGAAGATGAGGCAGAAACTGCCTGCAGGTATGCTCCCCGCTAGCCTTAGCATCTTGCATGGATGTCCCTTGACTGCAGACCTTTTGCAGCTCAAGTTCGCCTTGTCGTCATGCCCGTGTTGTACTTCATCGTGCCATTCTCTTTTTTCTATCACTCCTCATCGCTTTGCCTGGCAGATAGCGGCCCGAAGTGCGAGCACTTCTGGCAGTTCTACCAATAGATGATCGTGAAGAGAGGCATTGACCGCGAGAACATTATCAACGCGGATCAGACACCTCTCTATCTTGAGATGCCCCTGGAGTGGACCCTCGAGCGGCGCGGTGCCCGAAGCGTCTGCGTTCGTACCGCAAGGTACAAGAAAGAGCGGGTGACTGTGATGCTCCCGTGCATGGCCTCCGGAGAGAAATTGCCACTGTACAGTACGTTATCTTCAAGCGGAAGAATCCGCCTAGCTGCTTTACACCTGCCGGTAAGCAATGTCGTGGCAATGGAAGAAAGAACATGTGAATTCAAACAGAAAGTGCCCACACTTGACTACACGCTCACTAACCCGCGTCCAATCTCTCTCCCCCCCCCCCCTCCCCCCCTCTCTCCTCGGCGGTCCCCGTCCCTTGCAGACATCATGGTGCGCACGCATCCAAAGGGCTGGATGGACGAGCGTCTCGTCCAAGACTGGACAAAGCACGTCATGGTACCCTTCCTATCGAGGCCACGAACGGCATAAACTCCACCACAGCAGCCGGTGAGCGATCCCCTCCATTCCTCTATCTCTTGGGTCTCCTCCCCCCATTGATCCCTTGTGGCTTCAATGCTGACACATGCCGCTCGTTTTCTTGTAGGCAACCTAAAAAAACCACCGCCTGACGTGGTGCTGAAGTGGGTCTCGCATGCATGGGCGGCCGTGCCTACAGGCGTCATCGAGAAGGCCTTCAAGATGTGTGGCATCTCGAATGCCACAGATGGGAGCAAGGATCATCTGATCCTTTCTCACATGCACGATGGAAACGAAGTGGAGGTGCTGGAGGAGGTCGTACCTGAAGACATCCCAACCCCCCTCCCCCTCCCCTCCGCCCTCCTCCATGCCCGCCGCAGAGCCACACCACACAGCAAAGGTGGAGTCGGAGCCTCTGGATGAGGATGCTTGCTCGTTGGACTTCTCAGGCGCCGACTCTGACCAGGAGGTGGATGGGGGAAGGGGGGGGGGGGGGAGGTGGGGGGAGATGAGGCAGAGGGAGAGGAGCAGGAGGTGGAGGAGGAGCTGCCATGGGACGATGATGTGTAGTAGGCAGGGGAGGCAGGGAGGAGTGCTGATGGCATTGGTGATGGTGTAGGGCTGCCAAATTGTATGTGATGGTATACGCTAGTTAGTCTAACTGAAATTGGTCACGTTTGGCAGCTGTAGTAGCATCCTTTAACTCTTGATAGTGCATTTATGGCAGGAATGGAACATATTCAAAAGCAGTAGCGGGGGTTCTCTCCTGGAACCCTAAAAAAGATGGTGTGTCATTGCGGATTCTTCAATAGAACACCCTCCCCGCATATAACGCCAGTGGGTGTTCTATTTTGGCAGGTGTTATATACGGGAAACTACGGTTTATGATACCTAAGAAATAAATTACGGACACGTGGGCACGGGTGATTTTATCATACTATTTTAGTCTGGTTGTCTGAAATTTCAGACCATTTTTTTTCCCACTCCTGATTTTTCAGACTTTGCATTTTTTTTATATTGAGCCCTTCAGACTTGTACGATTTTGAATCCTGCGTTTTTAAGACTTTGCACTAAGCGGATACTAGGTTTCTAGAGTACAGCGTGTACGGACCCTGACACTCTATGCCTATATTCCTGCAACCCTGAAATTTCGGCCAAGTCTCCAACCCCGAGAGTAATTCCTCTCTCACACCCTGCAACTCATAAGATCCGGCTAAGTCCTAAGAGCCAGAGACAGTCCCCCAACATCCCCAGCAACCCATAAACATTTGCCTACAAGAAACAGCTAAGTCCTCTCCTAGCGACATTCCCCTTTACACCCACCGTAACCCACAAGAAACGGCTAAGTCCTCCACTTGTAGAGACACTCCTCCCACCCACACCACCACCCATGGAAAATCAGCTAATTATTCCATTTCTAGAGTCATTCCTCCCACACACCTCCCTACACAAAACATTTGCCGAGTTCTCTACAGCCTGACACATGTCCCTCCAACAACCAATCACACAGTTGCATTCCCGACCACAGACTTCTTTGGCATGATATATCAAGCAAAGGAAGCCCGGGAAGGCATGTCACCTTGGCCTTGCAACACGTCACAGTGAGCACCTCACCCGTAAGGGCGCTTTTCCTCCTAATGTCAAGCATTCTGACACCAATATTGACAGCTTCGATTATTACACGTCGTCAATGTTTCTGACATTTCAGGATCGTGACCATTCATAGCTTCAGTTCTAAAACCATGACAATAGGGGGAACGCGCCTTCACGAGAGGACATGAGCACCTTGCAGCAAGCGTGCTAATACCTGTTGCAGCAAAAAAAAAAAAAAAAAAACAGAAGGATCCTGCCCTTGCAAAGTTTATTTTTAGGAAAACTGAATATTATAGATATCAGGGTGCCAACCAGGGCCACATCAGATTTAAAAAAAGGTCCCTTGTGTTCAGTACATGTTGGGATTATCACTTAGGAGAACCCTAACAAACTGAAAGGATGACTAGAATGTGAGAGTACAAGGCATTATAACTTAGGGGGCTGTACTCTCTAAGGCACAACCCTATATGGTCTACAACATCACATACAAATGTGTTTGACACACCCCCTAGATTGGATAGGGGTAGTGTTTGTTGAGAAACAAGCAGCTCAGGGTGGCACTACTAGTCCAACCTCTGAAGCAAGGGTCTAAAGACCAGTCAAACAAGTACAAACCAAGGCAAGAGGTAGACCAGGGAGGCACTACTAGTCCAGCCACTTGGAGAGGCCACAATGCCAGTCAAGGTAAAATATATATAAAGGACTGTGCACAATCAAGGTCCTCGCAAGTGAGAGGCTACAGGAACGAGACCTAGCTGTACACAGTGCCGCTGATGATCTTTAGGCGCAAGCGCCTTCGTAAAGATATCAGCTGTGTTGGCACCGGAGGCCAAGTGTACTACGCGAACCTGGCGGCGCTGCTGTAGCTCGCGCAGGAGGAAGTACCGCAGCTGGATATGCTTCGCTCTGCCCTCAAGTCGAGACTCCTTACATAGGAGGATCATGGCCCTAATGTCAGCGTACAGGACCGGAGCAGAGCTAGGCCGCTCACCTAAGTCAGTGAGCAAGAAGGTCAGCCAATGGAGCTCCTGTGCCGCCATGGCACCAGTGTAGATCTCGGCCTCACAGCTGGACTAGGCAACAGACGAGGAGCAAGTAGCTCTCCATGAGACGGCACCTGAACCAAGGCTAAAGCAGTAGTGTCTCAGCGTCGTCTACCCAAGAAGCGTCAGTGTACCCAGTAAGGACCACTGGCCTACGTCCTCCTAGCACTTACCCCATGCCCAATCTACTTGCTATATAACGCAAAACCCTCTTAGCCGCCGACCAGTGCTGTGGTCGGTGTCTGCCTGTGGCCACAAAGCGAGCCAGGATGCTAAGAGGGTATGCAAGATCTGGAGGAGTGCAAGTCATCAGGTACATGAGGCAACCCACCAGCTCTGCGTAAGGACCACTGGGCTCTATTGACTCCTCAGGAACTGGAACTGAGAGCCTGTGATCTACTGACAGAGGTGTGGGCTGTGCGGAGGAGAACAGAAGACCGAACCTCTGAAGGACTTGGCGCACCAAGTGTGAGTGGGTGAGAGTGATGGTGTGCGCTGCTCTGTCCCTGGAGATCTGGAGGCCAAGGTTGTGGGGCAGTTCTCCTAGGTCAGTGCAGGTCTGTCTCTTCAGCAGCTCTGCATTCACGGAGGCCAGTTCGTCCCTATCTGCAGTGGCGAAGACCAAGTCGCTACGTAAACAAGGATGTAGAACGGAGTCTGGCCAGCACGAATGAAGAGCGAGGGGTCTGCAGAGGATCGAAACAACTGCAGGTCAGCAAGGGAAGCACGCAGCATGTCGTGCCACTCCCAGGGCGCCTGTCGCAAGCCGTAGACTGGGCGCCGCAATAGCCACTGGGTCCCAGGAGGGAAGGTACCAGTGAAGCCCTGAGGGCGGTGCGTGTAGACCTGTTCGTGTAGGCTGCCCTGAAGAAACGCAGTGGAGAAGTCGAGAGAGTGTAATGTAAGAAATAGAGTTGAAAATGATTGATTAGGTAAGGAGCCCAAGGCTCTATAAGTACATGGCAAGGTGAGAGAGAATGGATGAAGGGGGAATTGGAGGGAATCCCCATTGGGATCTTCGGAATCTCCAATTGGGTAATTGGAGATTGGGGGGATCACAATTGGGTGAGGTTGGGGTTTGTGAGTACACCCCAACCCACTAGAACATTCATAACATAAACTAGGATATAAAAGTACAAATACAAAAGTGGTATTTGCAGTGTATTTCTAACACACCCCCATAGACTGCAAACCTGATCAAGGAGCACATAGCCCTATGGAACCGAGAAGGCGATGGTGGTCAGCCTTGCCGAGAGCCTTGGTAAAGAGGTCGGCGAGGTTGCAATCTGAGGCGATGTACCGTACCGTCAGCTGGTCACTCTGAACAAGATCTCGGATGAAGAAATGATGAAGTTCGATGTGCTTGGTGCGAGAGTGGAACACTGGATCCTTGGTGAGGTGAATGGCACTCTGGTTGTCACACCACAGGGTGGGCGACTGCTGGGGGTAGCCTAACTTGTTGCTTAGAGAAGGCTATAAGCAGATGATTCAATGGCTCCTTGGAAATTTCTGCAGCACTTCGTTATGACGCCCAGAAAACTCGCGACCTTCGAAAAGCTATATCCAAAACTCCAATCGGTGAAACAATCTGAAAATCGCATATGTTGTAGCTTGCAGCGTCAGCTTTTCTCTGAAAGTTGAATCACTCGATTCCGTAGCTTAACGAGTGACCTATGGCGTTTGGCGCACTGGGGGGTAATCTGCCCCATGAGAAGTTGACAATCCTCAGAGTCACTATGATTGAAGCTTACAAGTTCAGAGGCATGATAGAAAAGACATTGAAGCACAGTTGGAAGGTAGGGATGGAAGGGAAGGATGAAAGGGAAGGACCCTGGAGGCCCATGGTCAAGAACATGACAAGAGTCAAAGTCTTGACTCCCCATCCTCAGGTTCAGCCAGCTTGGCAAGACAAAATTCACACTGTACCAGGTTGGCCTCCAAACCCCAAATGCTGCAGCTGCAGGGTGGGGACAAAAGTCCCACACATGCTGGTCCCTCCTCGTTATAGGGCTCTCCAACTTTGGTGTAGCAGCTGACAAGGACTTCCAATGAGTTGTAACAAATCCATCAAACATTTCTTCGTAACTTCTTCATATGTGCTCCGATTCCAACAATTCTTGGCTCGTTGGAATGTGCTCGATGTCATGCACAAACCAAGCACATATGCACAAGCACAAGATGAACATGCAAAGACATGCAAACCCAACAAACCATACAAACAATGTAGCACACAAAACACATGCAACGAAATGATGCGAACAGACGACAGGATGACGTGCAAACGAATATGCACCAACATAACTCAGCGAGGAGAAAGGAGAGCCAGCGTGCCTCTTGAGCAGCCATTGTGCCCGCGTAGAGCTCGGCCTCGCAGGACGACAGGGAGACTGCAGAGGACCGAGTAGAGCGCCAGCTGATGACTCCGCTACCAAGGGTCAAGTAGTACCCATGGGAGGAGCATCTGTCAATCTGGTCATCGGCCCATGAGGAGTCTGTGTATCCCTCGAGCCTTCCACTACTTCTTATAAGGCCCCGAGAGAGCTTCCTCTTTTGTGCGAGCAGTCGGAATGGTCGGGTTCTCGGTGAAGTTGAGGGAAGGGCAGTCACTAATGTCCGGGAAGATGTGAGAGAGAAATTGGCAGACCGCGTGAAGGCCAAACAGCTCCTCATGCCTGTCCTCCAGAAGTGCACGGGGGGGAAAACGGATGGAGGGGACATCACCCCCGGCAGGAGGAGGCGGGGTGACCGAACACCGGATGGAGAAGGCGGCTGGTCCCCATACGAGAGGCGCAGCCGGTCCCTTGGAACGGGTGCGACTAGAGACCGGAGACGAAGGCGGCTGCGGTGGGACCGGAGGGACTGGGCGCCTCCGATAGGAGACTGGTGAGCCGGGCTCGACGCGCGGGGAAGGCGGAGCAGGAGGAGTTGCCGCTGCGGAGGATACCGGGGAGGCCGGGTGAGACACGCCGTCGGAGAAGGCCCCGGAGAAGGGGCAGCGGCCGGAGGTGGGGCATCAAATTCTGCCCAAACAAGCGTCGGGGGAGGTGGAGGAGGCTCGCCCGTGGTTGCAGAGTGGAATGGGCGTGACTCATCGAAGACGACATCACGGCTGCGAATCAGCTGTCAGGTGATTGGGTTGAGGAATAAGTAGTCTGGGGAGTCGGAGTTGTGCCCCAGGTACATGCAGGTCTGGTTTTTAAGACCAAGCTTGCCACCTTGCTTCCTGCGCGTGTGGGGGCTTAGCAACACATACGCGGTACACCCCCAGACGCGTAGAGAGCGGGCGGAAGGCGTGACCCCAAGCCAGAGAGCGGTAGGTGTGGTGTCGGGCCGGTGGGGATGCGGATAAAGATTGTAGAGGAGTGCCGCATGGAAGAGGGCATATCCCAAGAGTGACCGTGGTGCGTTGGCGTGACTGAGGAGGCAGCGAGCGATCTGAACCAAGGTGTGGTTGCGGCTCTCTGCAATGCCGTTCTGCTGCGGGCTTTCGGGGAGCATGAAGGTTTGCCGAATCCCTTGGGCCGCACAGAAGTTATCGAGTTTGCCATTGCGAAATTCTCCCCCGCCATCAGAATGGACGCAATTCAGAGGAGTGCCGAACGTGACTTGAGCCTGGCGCACCCACGCCATGATGACATCAGGTGCCTCTGCCTTGGTATGCAGGAGGTGCACAGAAACCTACCGCGAGTGGTCATCAACTAGTGTAAGAAAGTACCGATGACCGCCTTGGGATGCGACTGGAGCTGGGCCCCAGACATCCATATGCACTAGGTCCAGCGGAGCAGCTGCGACGGATGGGGAGGAAGGGTGCGGCAGCTGCCTGAGCTTGCTCTTGGTGCAGTCCAGGCAGGTGGGTGCAGGTGAGTCTGTTGGTGGAGGAAGCGCCGACGGGAGGCCAAGAAGTTTCTTGGAAGCGATGTCGGCAAGTGTACGGAAGTTGGGGTGACCCAAGCGATGGTGGTAGAGGAGCAAATAGTCGCTCTGATACCATGTAAGAAATAGAGTTGAAATGATTGATTAGATAAGGAGCCCAAGGCTCTATAAGTACATGGCAAGATAAGAGTAAATGGATGAAGGGGGAATTGGAGGGAATCCCTATTGGGATCTCCGGAATCTCCAATTGGGTAATTGGGTCACCCCAACTTCCGTACACTTGCCGACATCGCTTCCAAGAAACTTCTTCTTGGCCTCCCGTCGGCGCTTCCTCCACCAACAGACTCGCCTGCACCCATCTGCCTGGACTGCACCAAGAGCAAGCTCAGGCAGCAGCTGCACGCTTCCTCCCCATCCGTCGCAGCTGCTCCGCTGGACCTAGTGCACATGGATGTCTGGGGCCCTGCTCCAGTCGCATCCCGAGGCGGTCATCGGTACTTTCTTACACTAGTTGATGACCACTCGCGGTATGTTTCTGTGCACCTCCTGCATACCAAGGCTGCTGCAGTGGCTGCTGCTGAGGTTGCTGCTGCACCTCCTGCTGCGGCTGCTGAGGTTGCTGCAGTGGCTGCTGCTGCTGCTGCTGTGGCTGCTGCTGGTGCTGCTGCTGCACCTCCTGCTGCGGCTGCTGTTGCTGCACTGCCTGCGGTTGCTGCTGCTGCTGCTGCTCCATCCGCTGCTGCACCTCCTGCTGCTGCTGCTGCTGCTGCTGCTGCTGCTGCTGCTGCTGCTGCTGCTCCATCCGCTGCTGCTGCTGCACCTGCTGCTGCTGCTGTTGCTGCTGCTGCTGCTGCTGCTGCTCCTTCTGCTGCTGCTGGTGCTGGTGCGATGAGGCAGAGTGAGCAGGGGAGTCAGGGACAGCTGGGTCGTAAATGTCACCTGAGGAAGGAGGAGGGGGAGGAGCAGGATTTGGAGGAAGGAGGGGAGCCTGGGGAAGGAGTGGGGGAATGACAGCATCAGCCCAGGTGAGGGGGCGGGAGAGAGGAGGAAGGGGGTTGGAAGGCGGAACAGAATGATAGAACGGGATGCTCTCATCGAACACCACGTCACGGCTCTGTAGGAGGCGGCCTGAGGACGGGTGAAGGAAGAGGTAACCAGGGGCAGAGCGAGCGTGGCCAAGGTAGACACACTCAATGGCCTTGGAGGCGAGCTTTCCTGCCTGCCGAGAGCGGTCAGGTGGGGGGATGAGGACATATGCCTTGCAACCCCAGATACGGAGAATGGCAGCATCTGGCTTGGTGCTAGCCCAGAGCTCAGTGGGAGTGACAGACTGGCGTTGAGGATGTGGGTAAAGATTAGTAAGGAGAGCAGCATGGACAAGGGCATAGCCCCAAAGAGAAGGGGGCGTGGAGGCATGAGTGAGGAGGCAGCGGGCCGTCTTGGTGATCTCACGAATGCGACTCTCAGCAACACCGTTCTGCTGAGGGGAGTGGGGAAGGGTATGAGTCTGCTGGATGCCATGGGTTGAGCAGTAGGAGGAGAGGGTGCGGTTGAGAAACTCACCACCGCCGTCGGAATGGAGGCGGCGGATGGGGCGACCAAAGTGGACTCGGCACTGCTCGGCCCAGGTAACGATGACAGCAGGGGCCTCGGCCTTCGTGTGGAGGAGGAACACCGAGGAGTACCTGCTGTGGTCGTCGACTAGGACAAGCATGTACCGGTGCCCTTGGCGGGAAGGGGAAGGGTTAGGGCCCCAGAGGTCCATGTGGACGAGGTCAAGGGGGGCAGCAGCAAAGGAAGGATGACTGAGGTGAGGCTGTTGTTTGAGCTTTCCATGAATGCATGTGGCGCATGGGGGAGCGGAAGAGGACGGGAGGGGAGGAAGAGTGGGGGGAAGACCGTTAAGCAAGCGGGAGGAGACGGCTTTACGAAGTGTGGGAAAGTTCATATGACCAAGGCGGTGGTGGATGAGAACAGCGGGGTGGGACAGTGCGCGACAAGAGCATGGGGAGGAGGTGGAGTTGGAGGAAGGTGGCTCTAGAGGGAGGGAGGGGGGAGAGTGGAGGTGCCTGCACGAGTGGTCACGTGGCATGAGGAGGGGCGGGATGTGCGGAGGATGTATTGACGAGAGCGAGGGCAAAGTGGGAGGCGATGAAGGAGGCGGCGAGTGGGGCCGTGGAGGAGGTCACAGTAGGTGGCAGAGGCGGGGAAGAGGGTAGTGATGCCAGCCTGTTGGAGTTCACGAATGGAGAGCAGGTTATGACGAAGGGAGGGAATGTGGAGACCAGTGACCACTCCAGAGGGGAAGGGGGGGCAGGGGAGGGTGGAGAGATGAGTGCAAGGGATGGAGAAGCTGGAATCAGCACCATGAACGTTGGTGGGGAAAGGGAGAGAGGTGAGGGTGCCGGCGTCTTTGAGGGCAGTTTCAGTGGCACCACTATCGAGAACAAAGTCAATCGTGAGCGAGGAGGGAGCTGAAGACACGGGGTACTGGAAATCACTGGCATTAAAAACAGAGGGATACATGGAAGTGGAAGCAGGGGAAGAACGCATGAGCTCGCCTAGAAAGCTGGAGTGGGAGGCGGGAGCACTAGGGGAAGGAGAGCCCCAGAGGGGAAAGCCAGGAGGACCTGGTGTGGCTGTGGCAGCCATGGCGGCGGTGCCAAAGCCAAGCTGCTGCTGCTGCCATGCAGATGCTGCGGCTGCGGCTCCTGCAGCTGCGGCTCCTGCAGCTGCGGCTGCAGCCTGACCACCAGAGCCCCACTGCTGCTGCTGCTGCAGCAGCTGCAGCTGCTGGAAGCGGCGAAACTGCTGCAGCTCCTGGGGAGTTATGGGGTCAGCGACAGAGGAGGAGGAGGAGGAGGAGAGCTGAAGATGAGAGGGGAGGAAAGACGGAAGAGTTTTGACATCCTGGAGAGAGGGGCGGGGATCCATGGCAGACCAGCGTGGGGGTGTGCCAGTGTTGCCGCGCTCGAACCAGGTGTCATCATACGCCTTGAAGCAGGTCACGGGGGGATGGTTGGTTTGGGTGCAGCGCTCACCCGCCCTGGGACCAAAACGGCGAAGATAGGAACATGGGGGGAGAGTGCCAGGGCGGCCACCACGGCTACCAGATGAGCCACTACTGCCTCCACCACCACCACTGCTGCCACCCTCGACCCCGCCACCACCGCCGCCGGCTCCGCTGCCCCCACAATCGCCACCTCCACCCCCTCCCTGAGGGTTGGTGCGGCCGCCACGTGGGCGCCCGCCACGACGCGGCTGTGTGACTGCAAGCTGGGGGTTTTGGGACTCGGTGGAGTTCAGGCCGGAGGGGGGGGTTGAGAGAAGGCGGGCCTCAGCGTCAATGATCCATTGGACCACAGTGTCAAGGGAGGCGCGGGGCTGAGCCTCAGTGAAGGCGATGACGCGCACTTCATATTGAGGGGAGAGGCCTTCGAGGAGACGGTAGATCTGAAGGTTGGGGGGGAGAGTAGTCTGGCGAGCCTCAAGGCGGGAGGCAAGGTCCAGGAGACGGCTGGTGTAGTCAACGGCGCCAGCACTATGTTCGATCGTGATGCTGAAGTATTCCTTGAAGAGCGGTCCGACAGCATCGAAGTCGGTGCGTTCGAACATTGCCTCAAGCTCGAGCCAGATCTGGCGGGAGCCGATGCGACGTGCCTGGAAGTTGCGCATGAGCGCAGACGGTATGGCAAGGAGAAGGGCACCAGTAGCACGGCTGTCCGCCTCGAGCCAGGCGCGACGACGCTCAGCAAATCGCGCAGAGTCAGCGGCATAAGCGGCGGCGGTAGCGGCATGCTGGGTGCGGAGGGTTGCCGACCGCTCGTGTTCCTCCAACGCGATCAGGTAATCAGTATGGAGCACGAGGAACTCACGACGCTGAGTAAGGAAGAGCTGCTCAACTTCAGCGGTGGCAGCGCGAGTGCTGGTGCCAACGGGTACTATGGGGGGCGGAGGTTCCTCGCCGGGATGGGGAATGAGAGGGGGGGGATCGCCAGGGTGAGGCGGCGGGTCCCCAAGGTCACCCTCTGGGAGACCAAGCATGATGTCCAGGAGGCGGAACGGCAGGACATAAGCACTGCCGAGGACGCGGTGGAGGCTGCCGACGAAGGAATACCTGTTGGTTGCTGAGTTGTCGGCAGCGCGCACGAGATGATCGAGGGTCGAGACGTCGACGGGAGGGGGAAAGGATGCCATTGGTGACACGGAGTGGGAGGAAGGCGACGGCGGGTGGACCCGCGGTGGCCGGGAGGGAGCGGCGGCGGGTGGACCCGCGGCGGCTCAAAGAGGAGGGGAGGATGGGGATGGCTGTAGATACTGCTGCTGCTGCTGCACCTGCTGCTGCTGCTATTGCTGCTGCTCTGCTGCTGTTGCTGCTGCTGCTGCTGCTGCTCCTTCTGCTGCTGCTGCTGCTGCTGTTGCTGTTGCTGCTGCTGCCGCTGCTGCTGCTGCCACTGCTGCTGCTGCCGCTGTTGCTGCTGCTGCTGCTGCTGCTCCTTCAGCTGCTGCTGCTGCTGCTGTTGCTACTGCTGCTGCTGCTGCTGCTGTTGCTACTGCTGCTGCTGCTGCTGCTGCTGAGTCTGCTGCTCCTTCTGGTGCTGCTGCTGCTTCTGCTGCTGCTGCTACGGCTGCAGCAGTGGTAAGGCGGCGATGAGCAGGTGCAGGTGAGGATGCAAAAGATGGGGAAAGATGGCAGTTAGCTGATGAAAATAGGACTTGGTAGAAATTCAGTAGCACTTCGTGATCACATCCAGGAAAGTGTGCAAACTTCGGAAAGCGATATCTGACAATCCAAGCAATGAAACAGTCCGAAATTTTACGACGTTGTAGCTGACACCAAGAGCGTTTTTTTGCAAGTCGAATCACTCAATTCTGTCAACTATCGAGCGAGCTATGGCGTTTGGCGCATTGGGGGTTTTTGAAAATCCACCCAACAGAAAACTAGTTGAGAGGCGGCGGCTAGGAGTCTAGCAGCGGCGATGGAGGGGACGGCAATGAGGTGCACGTCGGAAGGGGACGGGGCGGAAGCGTGGGGAAGGATCGGGATTTAAAAGTTGGCGTCAGCCATTATTGCTCTATACCATGTTAGAAACAGAAAGGTTCAGTTTATTGATGAAGCAAAGGCATTACATAGGAAGAGAGGGATGAGCTAGGAAGGGAAGGTTGGAAGGGAAAGGGGGGTTAGGACCAATCACAAGGGAGGGAGGATCCTTCCAAATATGGTTGACCACCAGTTGGAGGTGGTCCAAATGTGGTGTACCACCAGTGGTTTAGCCAACCCACTTGTGGTGCCCCCACAATTGTGGTCCTTGTGTTTGGGGGCTCCAACCACAATTGGGTTGGATTGACACCCCAACACAGGTGTACACCCAACTAGGGATGTAACCACAATATACACAACTAGCATAGCATGGTATATTCTAACAACCTCCTCCTGCTCCGCCTTCCCCACGCGTCGAGCCCGGCTCACCAGTCTCCTATCGGAGGCGCCCAGTCCCTCCGGTCCCACCGCAGCCGCCTTCGTCTCCGGTCTCTACTCGCACTCGTTCCAAGGGACCGGCTCCGCCTCTCGCCTGGGGACCAACCGCCTTCTCCATCCGGTGTTCGGTCACCCCGCCTCCTCCTGCCGGGGGTGATGTCCCCTCCATCCGTATTCCCCCCCGTGCACTTCTGGAGGACAGGCATGAGGAGCTGTTTGGCCTTCACGCGGTCTGCCAATTTCTCTCTCACATCTTCCCGGACATTAGTGACTGCCCTTCCCTCAACTTCACCGAGAACCCGACCATTCCGACTCCTCGCACAAAAGAGGAAGCTCTCTCGGGGCCTTATAAGAAGGAGTGGAAGGCAGCAATGAATGTGGAGAACGAGGCGTTCATTCGCAACAGCAGCTTTGACGATGTTGTTCCCCCTTCCGGTGTCAACATCGTCAGCGGAAAATGGATCTTCCGAGTCAAACAACTCCCAGGCGAAGCTCCACTGTTCAAGGCACGATACGTGGCGAAGGGTTTCACCCAGAAGGAGTATCTCGACTTCTTCGAAACATTCTCGCACACGGCCAAGCTCCCGACTGTGCGCGCTCTTGTTGATATAGCCGCTCGCGGCAACTTCGAGATCAAGTCCATGGACGCCTCCTCCGCCTTTCTCCAAGGCCAGCTCAAGGAGGATGTTCACATGGAACGCCCACCGGGGTTTCCTGGCACTTACCCTGCCAACACAGTGTGGAAGCTGAAGTGCCCAGTGTATGGCCTCAAGCAGATGTTGGTTAGAGAAGGCTATAAGCAGATGATTCAATGGCTCCTTGGAAATTTCTGCAGCACTTCGTTATGACGCCCAGAAAACTTGCGACCTTCGAAAAGCTATATCCAAAACTCCAATCGACGAAACAATCTGAAAATCGCACATGTTGTAGCTTGCAGCGTCAACTTTTCAATGAAAGTTGAATCACTCGATTCCGTAGCTTAACGAGTGACCTATGGCGTTTGGCGCACTGGGGGGTAATCTGCCCTAGGAGAAATTGACAGTCCTCAGAGTCACTATAATTGAAGCTTACAAGTTCAGAGGCATGATGGAAAAGACATTGAAGCATAGTTGAAAGATGGGGTAGGAAGGGAATGATGAAAGGGAAGGACCCTGGAGGCCCTTGGTCAAGAACATGACAAGAGTCAAAGTCTTGACTCCCCATCCTCAGGTTCAACCAGCCTGGCAAGACAAAATTCACACTGTGCCAGGTTGGCCTCCAAACCCCAAATGCTGCAGCTGGAAGGTGAGGAAAAAAGTCCCACACATGCTGGTCCCTCCTCGTTATAGGGCTCTCCAACTTTGGTGTAGCAGCTGCCAAGGACTTCCACTGAATTGTAACAAATCCATCAAACATTTCTTCGTAACTTCTTCATATGTGCTCCGATTCCAACAATTCTTGGCTCGTTGAAATGTGCTCGATGTCATGCACAATCCAAGCACATCTGCACAAGCACAAGATGAACATGCAAAGACATGCAAACCCAACAAACCATACAAACGACGTAGCACACAAAACACATGCAACGAAATGATGCGAACAGACGACAGGATGACGTGCAAACGAATATGCACCAACACACTCCCCCTCAGACTGTCGGCTTGTTTCGCCGTCTCTAGTTCAAGGACATTCCCGCCATCCTCGCACAGCGCCAGTGTGGCTCTTCAGCTAGCCGCTTGGTAAGGAAGTCGGCTGGCTGTTGCTGAGTTTTCACGTAGATCGGATTCAGTGTCCCAAGCTTCACCTCCTTCCGCAGCCAATGCCACTTGATCCTCATGTGCTTGTTCAACCCATGAAGAACTGCATTGCGTGCCATGGCAATGGCTCCCTTGCTGTCACCGAACAGAGGTGTCGCACAAGTCTGTTCATGGCCGATCTCCTTCAAGAGCCTCCTTAGCCAAATGATTTCATTTGCCGCATGAAACATCGCCATGTACTCAGATTCCACTGACGATAGTGCCGTCTCAGACTGCTTCTTGGACCTCCAACTTACAGGCCCACCTCCCACCATGCAGATGTATCCACCAACTGATGATGAATCCTCATGCTCAGAAGCCCATGTGGCATCAGCAAAACAGGAAAGGAACACCTCTCCTTCTCCGAGCTGCTCCCCCTTCTCTTTGAGGACTTCAACTCCTTTTTGACTGAGTTGAGCAGATGCTGAATACTGTACTCCCACTGTAGGGTATGACTTGAGGTAGCGCACCACTCTCTTCGCTGCACCACACTGCTCTTCTGTTGGATTTTGCACTACTCGAGCCAGCTGTCCCACAGCAAAGCTGATGTCAGGCCGAGTATGCACAGCAGCGTAGAGTAGGCTCCCGACCATGGATTGGAATTGCCTCTGGTCTTCACTCTCAACTCCTTCTCCTTCAGCTTCTTTTATGAGTTTGAACTCGGAAGGCAAAGGTGTGACCACTTCCCGTTCTTCCTGCAGAGAGTACTTCTCAGCCAAGGTATTGATGTACTGTCCCTGATGCAGTTGCAGCCAGCCACGTTCAGTATCCCGCACAATGTGCATTCCCAGGTAGTATCTTGCCTCTCCAAGTGACTTGCACTTGAACTGCTCTGTGAGCTTCCGCTGCACCCCATCGATCTCCTTGTCACTGCTGCTGAAGAGCAGGATGTCATCCACGTACACCAGCAGAAGCACAAGTGACTCCCCCTCGCCCATCAGGAATAGGCTCTCGTCGCATGCACTCGCACGGAATCCAATCCCTTCCAGTGCACTGGCCAGCCTGTTGTACCAGCATCTCGGGGCCTGCTTCAAGCCATAGATGGCCTTGTTAAGTTTGCAGACACGACCGGTTCCATCCTCATAGCCAGGTGGTTGAACCATGTACACCTCCTCTTCCACAATGCCGTACAGAAAAGCGGTTACGATGTCTATCTGCTTCACCTTCCATTTGCGCACAGCAGCTACCGCCAGCAGCACACGTAGCGTTGGAGACTTAGCAGTTGGGGCAAACACTTCTTTGTAATCTTCCTTCTCTTTCTGCTGAAACCCCTTTGCCACCAGCCTGCTCTTGTAAACTGATGGCTCTCCTTTCTCATCCGTCTTGATTTTTGCCAGCCACTTGCACTGTATTGCCTTCTTCCCATTTGGCAAGTACACCAGGTCCCATGTGTGATTCTCCATCTGGCTGTTGTACTCTGCATCTCTTGAAACGAGCCACTTCCCCCGTTGAGGCCCGGCTAGCGCATGATCCATGCTCGGAGGTTGTATTGGTGCGTAAAAGCAGTATGCAGGCTCCTCGTCATCTGACTCTTGGTCATCACCCAAGAACAGCACTGCATCTTTGCCTTGAGCCTGTTCCTGCTGCTCAGTTGTGGCTCCTCCACTTGTAGAGCTCAGCAGCTTTCTCGTTGCCATTCTGCATCGCACAGCATCCAGCAAGGTAGGCCCGAAACTAATTCAGTCCGCCTACCACCCATAGACCGACGGGGGACTGAACGAGTCAACCAAACTATGGAGCAACTCATTCGGACTACCTGTAAGGACCCAGAGACAAGGGAGAAATCCCTACCGCTACTGGAATTCGCGTATAATAACAGGCCTTCCGCCACGACTTATCAATCCCCATTTTTCCTCAATTACGGATAGGACCCTGTGGTACCCCTCTACACCAGACATCGAGACCCCCATGCCCTGGTCCCAGCGGTTTGCCAAAGACATCCTCGCAGCCCGAGAAAAAGAAGCTGAAGCAATCCGGAAAGCCAACTTGGTCGCAAGCCGACAAACCGATCGACATCGACGTAACGTCACTTACTAAGTGAGAGATCTCATACTACTCGACACTCGCAATTTGCGTCTGCCGATCCCGAGCAAACTCCGACCTTGATTATGTGGTCCCTTTCAAGTGACCAATATGGTGACACCTGTCACCGCTCACCTCCGACTCCAGGCGGATTGGCGTCACCACCCGGCTTTCCACGTCAGCCTCCTTTGACCCTACGTTTCAAGTTCGTCGGATTTGGCACGTCATCTCAAACTGAAAGAATAAACTAGAATGTGAGAGTACAAGGCAATATAGGCAAGTATGTTGTACCCTCTACGGCACAAACCTATATAATCTACAATAACATACTAAGTTATGTTTGACACACCCCCTAGACTATATAGGGCCAGTGCCTAACAAGTGAACAAGCAGCTCATGGCGGCACTACTAGTCCAGCCTCTGAGGCAAGGGTCTTAAGACCACTCAAAAGGAGTACAGACAAAACAGGAGCAAGACCAGGGCGGCACTATTAGTCCAGCCACTGGGAGAGGCCACAAGGCCAGTCAGGGTAAGATATATATATAAAGGTCTGTACACAATCAAGGTTGTACGCAAAGGAGAGGAGCAAGACCAAGCTGTACACAGTGCCGCTGATGATCTTTAGGCGCAAGCGCCTTCGTAAAGATATCAGCTGTGTTGGCACAAGAGGCCAAGTGTACTACGCGAGCCTGGCGGCACTGCTGTAGCTCGCGCAGGAGGAAGTACCGCAGCTGGATGTGCTTCGCTCTGCCCTCAAGTCGAGGCTCCTGACATAGGAGGATCATGGCCCGGTTGTCAGCGTAGAGGACCGGGGCAGAGCTAGACTGCTCACCTAAGTCAGTGAGCAAGAAGGTCAGCCAGCGGAGCTCCTGTGCCGCCATGGCACCGGCGTAGATCTCAGCCTCGCAGCTGGAGTGGGCAACAGACGAGGAGCGGGTAGCTCTCCACAAAACAGCACCTGAACCAAAGCTAAAGCAGTAGCCCAAAGAGGACCTGAGAGTCTCTGCGTCGTCTGCCCAAGAAGCATCTGTGTGCCCAGTAAGGACCACTGGCCTGCGACCTCCCAGCACTAGTGCCATGCCCGATGTACGTGCAAGATAACGCAGAACCCATTAGCGGCCAACCAGTGCTGTGGTCGGTGTATGCCTGTGGCCACAAAGCGGGCCACGATGCTGAGAGGGTATGCAAGATCTGGGCGAGTGCAAGTCATCAGATACATGACGCAACCCACCAGCTCCGCGTACGGACCACTGGGCTCGACTGACTCCTCAGGAACAAGAGCTTAGAGCCTGTGTTCCACCGGCAGAGGTGTGGGCTGTGCAGAGGAGAACTGAAGACCGAACTGCTGAAGGACCTGGCGCACCAAGTGTGACTGTGAGAGTGTGATGGTGCGCGCTGCTCTGTCCCTGGAGATCTGCAGGCCAAGGTAGTGGCGCAGTTCTCCTAGGTCAGTGCATGTGTGTCTCTTCAACAGCTCTGCCTTCACGACGGCCAGCGCGTCCCAGTCTGCAATAGCGAAAACCAGGTCATCTACATAAACAAGGATGTAGAACAGAGTCTGGCCAGCACGAACGAAGAGCGAGGGGTCTGCAGAGGATCGAAAGAACTGCAGGTCAGCAAGGGTAGCACGCAGCGTGTCGTGCCACTCACGGGGCACCTGTCGCAAGCCGTAGACTGGGCGCCGCAATAGCCACTGGGTCCGAGGAGGGAAGGTACCAGTGAAGCCCTGAAGGCGACACAGGTAGACCTGCTCGTGTAGGCTACTCTGAAGAAGCGCAGTAGAGAAGTCGAGGGAGTGTAACTTGTAGTCACGATGTGCTGCTACGTGTAGCAGCGCCCGAAGAGTAGTCATCTTCGGGGTCGGCGCGAAGGTCTGAAAGAAGTCCACCCCCTCACGCTGACTGAAGCCTCTAGCCACGTAGCACGCCTTGAACACAGGCGGCTCTCCAGGGGGGCGCTTCATCTTGAAGAGCCACCGGCCATCAACTACGTTCACCCCAGGTGGGGGAACTGCGTCGACGTAGGTGCCGGTGGATCTCCAAGATGCCATCTCCTGCTCCATGGCAGCTATCCACTGAGCGGCCCAGGGTCCCAAGGTGGCCTCAGCTTAGGTGCGAGGGGTCGGGATGTCGCAGGCGTCTGGGTCACCCTCAGGGACTAGCAGCGTGGAGCAGAGATGGGGAGCAGCCTCGGACAGGAAAGCAAGCTCGTACTGCGGGTCCTCCAAGACGTCATTGCCGAGGGCAGGAGCACCCCCGACGGACGGAGGACAGGCAGGGTTAGAGACCAGAGTGGTGGAGTTGTCAAGGCGGCAGGTATAGTCAAAGTCAGCAACAGCAGCCACAAGAGCGTCAAGACGCAAAACAGGAACAGACAGGTCGGTAACGAGGGAGGCAAGGACTCGAGGAACAAGAGGACGAGCGGTGCGAAGGAAGTCAGACAGAGGGGGAGGCGCGACAACAAGGGAGGACGGAGGAGGCGACGGCAGGAGGGGAGGACGAGACATGTGGGAACGAAGCAAAATAGGGTGAGAACGAGGAACAGGAGAGACAGGACGAGCCCGAGAGGGACGGCGAGACCAGACGTGGGACGGAGGCATCGGGTCAAGAGACAGAGGAGGAGTAACAGGAGGAGAACGACGGGGAAGGCGAGCCGGAGACGTGTCCGGAGGAGGGAACACAGGGCCGAAAACAGGAAGAAGAGGATACGGTAGAAGAGGGGGAGATGCGCGGTCAGGGGAGGGAAGGCCGAGCAGGCGAAGGGCGGACACAGGCGGCGACTGCTGCGGCGGCGGCTGCACGACGCCGACACCTGGACTGCTAGCTGCTCCACGGCTTCCTCCGGGACACTCCACTCCAACACCCCCAGACGTAACACCCAAAGAAGTAGAAGCTCGCTCCATACCGGGACCACCCCCAGGCCTGCCGGGACAAGCCACGACAGGAGCCCCAGGACTAGCACCCTCCTCAACGCCAACACCCCCAGAAGGAACGAACTGCTGCCACGGCGGCGACAATGGTGGCGGCAGCGGCAGCGGCGGGGACAATGACGACTGCGGCGGCGGCTGCGGCTGCGATGGAGGGCCACCAGAGTCAGCAGACTCCTCAACCGGGACAACCGACGGGAGGGGGGTAACGTGAGACTCACCAGACGGGGCAGGGCGGGGAGGAGGTTGGGCAGGGGCGACCGGGGGAGAAGGGACCAGGAACAGGGGCGGGGGTAACCGGGGGACCACGGTGAGGAAAGCGGCGGTAGAAGGAGACGGACTAGTCAAAGGTGACATCGCGAAAGTGAAAGAAACCGTGGGACGGGGGGTGGTAGAAGTGCCAGTCAGACGAGTCGAGGGGGGAACCTGTGAGAGTACGACCCCGTTACACTATTTTCCCCTTTCCAGATTTCCTTTCTATTTCATTCCTCTTTTTATCCTCATTCATTTGGTCTTTATCTCATCTCATTTGGTTTCCTATTCCTCCTTTTCCATTATCCTTTGGTTTATCCTGTTATTATAATTATATCACCGACCAGGCTTGGGATGTACTGGCGCGCTATATCTAGCGTAATCCTGCCGAAATCCCTTGTAGCCAATAGCCTCGCGTGGCTATACGCATGGTGATTCTATATTCTAGAAGGGTCTATTCCCTTTGGATAGGATAAACCTGGTTACCTGATGTAATCTGGAAGTATAAAAGCACCTTGTACTGATTGATAGGGCAACATTGAGCAAAACTTTCCTCGGGACATTCGATCCTGTGACACTTGGTAATCAGAGCCAAGGGTTCAGCTCAACGCTTAACGGCTGGGCCCCCAGGAGCACGCGGAGGATGGAGTCGAAACTTCGTTTCCTGTAAGTTTCGACTCACCTCTCGCAGTTGCACCTGGGGTCCCCTTCGAAGGCGAGATGCCTCGCCAACCGTTCGATGGACTGCATCGACGGTGCCGATGTTTCGCGGGGGCAAACGGCCTCGACCTGGCGAGCGCGTCAGTTCCGGCGGAACACTCCCTGCGACATTCGGAGAAGTTCGCAGTTCGCGACAACACTTGGAGTTGCGCGGAACTCTGCGGAGGTTCGACCGACGACATCCGTCCGATGGAGATTCGACGCTTCAGATCGACCGAGGCGAAAACGAAATCCTGCTGAGCGAGTTCGAGTTTCAGCGCGACTGGGAACGAGACCTCGCAAGCCGCGAAGATTTTCGGAGCGTCCGATCGTTCGACAGCCGACATCGACGACCGAGAATTGCTGCAGGAAACGAGTCAACCCGGGCGCCGAAAGCTGCTGAACGCGACTCAGGAGTATCCTCAGATCGCTTGGAGATGGGACCGTCGGATCGAATATTACTTCAACGGACGAGATGGAGCGCGACTTCTGCACGAAGGGAGAATGACGCGCAGAACCAGAAACTGGCCGCCTTCAACATCGTTGACAACATTTGGACAACCAAATTCGGACTCCTCTATTTGGTGATGAATATGGTGCGCAAAACATCTGCGGAGTCAGAAATCTGCCCAAGAATTACCTACTTGGTAATAGCTGCAAGCAGAAAATTGACACAAGAACGTGGATCGTCGGATCGGTGCGGTATCAACGGCACGAATGCAGCGGAGACTACACTATGGGAAAACATCACAATGGAGACAATATTCGTGACCAGCGACTGCACAATCGACACATCTTCTGACTAGTGTCGACAACGATTGATTTATTTTGACGAAGTCATCTTCATTAAAAATAGAGCGACGTCAACACGACGGGATCTTCACCCAGGAAAAACAATGGAGCTGCGTGAAGACATGTTTTCCATCCATGAGATACTTTATCTCATAAATTGGATCGACAAGCCATGGGATTGCAGAGAAGTAGCCGTTTTCTCTTGCAATATTCCCAACATCAAGTTGCTGCGAAGGAGCAGATTTCGCACGCAACGACGATGCAGTGAACCCGTCTCGTCAAGGCCAGCGAGACACTACTTCGTAACAGGAGCTGAAAGATTCGTCTTCATCAAGAATCTCAGCCATCCGAAGTGATTGATTGGAGCAGTCTCAACATCGACCTTACGAGGCGACACACCAATCATGCGTCGCGATTCCAGGTGTTAATGACCTGCGTGGAAGAAATTCCGTGCCCGTCACGATGCTTGACAGATTGAGGAGTAATTAACCTCTAATCCGGCAAGTACTCGTTCACTAGCGACCCTACGGCACATGCATTGGAGGCAATTCTACCAGAAGCCGAAGCGTTACAAGCACCAACGTAACTTCGACGATGCAGGAGAACGTCAAGCAACACGAGGTGTCAACAAATGAGGGAGATGCGGACTACTACAACACGATCACGCGCTCTACCGACTGTACATCGGAGGCACGGATAAGCATACCAGGGATAGCTACCCGTGGATACATTGAGGGGAGAAGAAAATTTCTCTTCATACTCTCAAATGAAATAATCACCGGCAGCAATGGAACAACACATGTGTACTAATGTGCACGTGTTCCTGGTAGTTACGCCTGTTACACCCATCAGGAACACTCTACTGGGAAGAGGGAGTTGATGGATTCTCCTTCAACCACTACGAGTTGAGAGAATTCTCTGCAGCAGCTGCCGCCGTCGCCGTCGTCGCAACCGCCGCCGCCGCCGCAGCAGAAGATTCGACACAACAGTTATATCCAAACCCTGATGGATGATTCTCCGCTCAATGGAGATAATGCTGGATTATATTCTAGTGGACCGTTAAGACCTGGCCAGGCACAGTCCTATGATTTCCAGCTAGTGGGAAGGAGATACCACTATGCGAGGGAACATCATGGCAATGCCATATACCCTCAAGAGCAGAAGATATTTGCTCTTATGAGGATGGGAGGACCGCGGTACTCTACCGGTATACAAGTCCTCATGGCCTATGGCTTTCCTTAAAGTCATAAAACCTGCGTCGCAACCAATCCATTACCAGCACCAACTCCACGGAAGCAGATAGGCGTGGAATGGAGCGCCGACGCCACTCCGGATAGTGGACTCCGCGTATCTCCAACAACACCCCTATTTGCCGAAATGTAGCAGACTTCAACATTGATGCTGAGTAGCTGAGACATCTTTGACATCAACGCTACTTCAAGGACAGTGACAGAATGAGACCACACATGATGACACCAGAAGACCTATCCCAATATGTGCACCCAGACACCGATGCCTACCAATGGCCTCCGTGCTAAACTGGAAGCGCATAAGGTCATACTGGATTGGCTGTCACCAATGCTCATTTGGAAATGGGAGAGGATTACTTGGGAATACCCGTAACGTTCCCAGATATCCTAACCGATATCTACGCAGCTGAGATTCCTTGCCTGAGCAACCACCGAGGGAAACTACTTGGCGCTGATTCTGGAAGTTACCAGCTCCGCGTTTATGGTTCCAACCCCTCGCATGGTTCTGAACACAAGGGATACGCTGAGCAGCACTTGGCATGTGCTGTTGTACTCAAGGCAGTGTGATTAGCAGATCGCGTGGTGGACAGAGTTACTACTCGTGATTCTGCTCTCCAATCCGCAGCACTCCGATGCCCAGTGGGTACGACTCGCGACAACACTACGGCATGGACCATCATTCGACAGAAGCTGCATGTAACGGATACAACACTGCTACAGAAGCAGTACTATGACTGCCATACCACCAACACTTGGTGATCTTCACACGTGGACCAGATGCGGGTAACAGCATGCACGGATCGGACAACATAGCCACTCATCTGCACGTTACAGCACACTGTTCCAACCATTCACATCTCCAACTCCGACTTGCATCTGCCCGTCCTGGAGTTTGCCTACAAGTATGCTCCTGACGCCGCTACTGGACAGACGCTGTACTTCGTCTGTTACGGACGCCACCCGATCACACCACAACAGCTAACCATACCAGCCACAGTCCAACTGGCTTCCGATTTCATCGCCATCGTCCACCATCTTGTACATCGACCACACAAGCGCCCTCTTGGACATCCAACATCAGCACAAGCACTTGACCCATTATCACTACAGTCATCCACACCATAATCTCGACATCAGCCAACTTCCATCCAAGCTTCAACCTTGCTTCTGCGGGTCTATCATCGTTGAAGCAAGGGCCACTTCAGTCAACTTCCGCTTCCGCCTACCAGCCACTTAGAAGATCCATACCGCCTTCCATACCAGCTTCTTAAACCCTATCAAGACCAAACACGCTCTACACCAAATGCCAACCACCGTCGCCGCCGGTGTTCATCCACGCCATGTGACAACTACGTGCTCGGACACCGTCATCGTCAGACTGGCACTCTGGAGCTTCTTCTTTGCTGGAAGGGTTATGATACTTCTGAGGCTTCGTCTGTGAACTCGACATGGGTAACGCCCGTCGTCCTCTTCGCGACTACCTTGTCAAGCAGGGTGTTACGTCTACCACCCAGCTTTGAGGGGGGGAAGTGTGAGAGTACGACCCCGTTACACTATTTTCCCCTTTCCATATTTCCTTTCTATTTCATTCCTCTTTTTATCCTCATTCATTTGGTCTTTATCTCATCTCATTTGGTTTCCTATTCCTCCTTTTCCATTATCCTTTGGTTTATCCTGTTATTATAATTATATCACCGACCAGGCTTGGGATGTACTGGCGCGCTATATCTAGCGTAATCCTGCCGAAATCCCTTGTAGCCAATAGCCTCGCGTGGCTATACGCATGGTGATTCTATATTCTAGAAGGGTCTATTCCCTTTGGATAGGATAAACCTGGTTACCTGATGTAATCAGGAAGTATAAAAGCACCTTGTACTGATTGATAGGGCAACATTGAGCAAACCTTTCCTCGGGACATTCGATCCTGTGACAGAACCTAGGAAGACACAGGAGAGTGTGCGGGCAGTGAGCTTGTCCATGCCAGAGGGACGAACGTGGGCAATGCAGCCCCGGACGTGGAACGCAGACGCGTCACCGGGAGACCCGGTCCAGAGGAGGGTCCGCGAAACCTGCGGCCGCTGAGGGTGCGGCCAGAGGTTAAGCTGGTGAGCGGCGTAGTGAACGGCGAACGGCCACAGAAAATGGGGTGCACCGGCATGGATCATGGAGGTACGAGCCACCTCCATAACCAAACCGATGCGTCGCTCAGCGACCCCATTCTGCTGCGGGGAGTCCGGCAAGGTGAACATCTGGGTGATGCCCTCCACACGACAGAAACGACCAAGGCAACCGGAGGCGAACTCGCCACCGCGGTCACAGTGGAGACGCAACATAGGGAGACTGTGGTGCACACGCGCAGAGACAAGCCACGGGATAAGAACGGCAGGCACGTCGGCCTTCCGCTCCAAGGGAAACACAGTGGTGTAACGAGTGTAGTCGTCAACAAGGACGAGAAAGTAACGCTCACGACGCGGCCCATGGACGGGGGCAGGGCCCTAGACATCCATGTGCAGAGTCTGCAAGGGTGCAGTGGTGGGGGGAAACGAGGAGGAGTGAGGGGCACGGCGGAGCCGGCCCTCGATGCAGGGGGTGCACGGCGGCGCGGGTGAGGAGGGGAGCTCGGGGAACGACCCAGGAAGACCGAAGACAAGACCGTGCTGCGACATGTGACGAAGACGAGGGAGGCCAGGGTGACCTAGACGGTGGTGCCACAGGAGTGTCGGGTGAGTAAGGGACCGACACGAGCAAGCCGCAGCTACCTGAGGAGACACGGGCACCTGGGGAGACGCCCCAACCGGGCGGAGCGCAGTGGCCAGTGTGAACAGGCCGAACACCGGGTCTCGGGGGAACGTGGTGAGAGGAGCACTTGTGGCGGCCTCGGTACAAACAGTGTACCGCTCGTAACCTGGGAACGTAGTGGTGACGCCAAGGTCCTGGAGGCAGCCGACACCAACTATGTTCCTAGAAAATGAGGGGATGTGCAGGCCTGTAAGCAAGGCCGAAGGAGCTGCCGGACAGGGAAGGGTAGTGGAGCTACGAGCTACGGCAGGGCTTGAGGAAGGGTCAGCCAGGGAAACTGCGGTGGGAGGGGCAAGTGGCGTGAGAGTAGTGGAGTCCCGGAAGAAGCACCGGGAAGCGCCGGAGTCCATGGTGAAGGAAAGCGCAGCAGAGGCGGGAGGGGTCGAGGAAGCGACGGAGGAGCCTAGACTAAACAAAGCAGGAGATCCTATGCCTGACGCAGCAGGGGAGTCTAAGCTAGGCACTCCTACACAAGGCAATACGGGGTAACCGGAACCAATCACACTAGAGTCATCGACATATAGAGCATACTGCGCTGAGCTAATCTCATCTGTGTCCATATCAAAGACCTGAACACCCCTACGAAGTAAGGTGAGCCAGTCGGGGAGGTCGGGCGTCGGGCCGAAGCGAAGACGATACAGGTCGTCAAGGCGACTGAAACAGCGAGTGGTGGTGTGACTAGTCTTACCGCATACAAGGCCACGGCAAGGACCGGTCTAAAGCTGGTACTGGCAGCGCCCGTCGCCCGCACCACCATTTGTCGTTACGCCGCGCGCACGACCACCGCGACCGCCACCACCACCAGTGCCGGGCCACCCAGGCGGGAGACGACCAACCAGCCGCTGCGGCTGCTGTGGCAGTGGCTGCTGTGGCTGCTGCTGTGACGGCTGCTGGTCGAGCGAGGGGACCTGCTGCTGCTCGGCGGTGCTAGGCCCAGGGCCCTCGTTAGCACCCCCATCGGGCGACCCGGCTCCACCACCTCCTCCACCCCAACCACCCCCACCACCATGCCCAGCCTTGAGGCGGCGGCCCTTTCCAGGGCGGGCCTGCACTGCACGGGCCATCTCAGCCATTACAGCAGAGCCGTCAGAGAAAGTGCACTGAGCGGGCGCACAGCCCTGAAAGATAGAGACCGGCACCGTACCACTGGACTAAGCGATAGAGCGCTGGCGGGTCTCTATGGCAGACGGGGTGTCAACAAAGTCAGTGAGGGTGAGGTCAGCGGGGTGGGCACTAGGAAAGTGATCGTGGGCAGTGGCAAGGCGGTCAGGGAGGCGGGTGGCAAGCAGGTAGAGGGCATGCGGGAGGGGGGGCTTAAACACAGAGAGCTGGGCCTCAGTGCAGGCCGAGCGCCAGGTTGAGTCTAGCGTGCGCAAGTGGGCGGCTAGGTCAGTGGGGAAAGACGCGAGATCAAGGAAAAGCAAGGACAAGATCAGGCGGCCTACGGAGGCAGAGGACGGGGTGTAATAGCGAGTAATGACAGCATCGAGGAACTCCTGTGCAGTCCGGATAGACCTAAAGCAGGGACGCTCAGACAGGGGAAGCGCATGACTAATGGCAAGCTTTGCAACAGCGTCACGCGACAGCCAGACCGAGCAGGCAAGGGCAACAGCAGCAGCGGACTCTCGATCAGCAGACGTGGGGTCAACGGGCAGCGGAGCGGGGGGGTCAGGACAGGGGAGTGTACCATCAAGGTGGACAGCCAAGGAGTGGCCGTCCTACCGCTAACCTGTGAGGTGACGGCGGAGGTCGACGAGCCACGTGTCGAACTCAATTGGCTGACCCTCCGCGTCAAACCGCAGCACAGAGTCCGCCATCAGGAGCGATGCAGCTGCAGTGCAGTGCGGTGCAGAGCGGTGTAGCACAGTACAGTGCGGTACAGTGCGGTGTAGTGGGGTGCAGTGCGGTACAGTGCGGTACAATGCGGTGCAGTCGGGCGTCAGAGCCTGGCGCAGAGACGGGCGCGGGCCGGGGACGGTTCGGGCGCGGGCCGGCTAACGGACGAACGCGGGGCCGGCGACGGACGGGCGCAGGGGCCGGCGACTGGCGAGCGCGGGGGCCGGGGACGGACGGGCGAGGGACCGGGGAACGGACGGGCGCGGGGCCAGGGACGGGGCGGGCGCAGGGGCTGGCTAACAGACGGGGCCAGCTAGGGGAACGGGCCGGCGGCAGGACAGGGCCGGCTTCAGAACAGGGCCGGCTTCGGGACAGGGCCGGCTACGGAGACAGGGCCACGAGGCCGCAAGTCGACAGGGTCAAGGAGCCGCTAGGGGACGGGGCCGCGTGCTGCTAGGAGACGGGGCCGTGGGGCCGCTGGTCGACGAGGCCGAGGGGCCGCTAGGGGACGGGGCCGCGAGGCCACTAGGGGACAGGGCTGCGGGGCTGCTGGTCGACGGGGCCGAGGGGCCGCTAGGAGACGGGGCCGCGGGGCCGAGGGGCCGCTAGGGGATGGGGCCGCGGGGCCGCTAGGGGACGGAGCCGCGGGGCCGCTAGGGGACGGGGCCGCGGGGCCGTTGATCGATGGGGCCGAGGGGCCGCTAGGGGACGGGGCCTTAGGGCCGCTAGGGGACGGGGCCGGCGAGACGGCTAGGATCTACGGCGGAAGCGCTGGTGGGCGGAGGGGACCTAACCTACTCATGATACCATCTCAAACTGAAAGAATGAACTAGAATGTGTGAGTACAATGTAATATAGGCTAGTGTGTTGTACCCTCTAAGGCACAAACCTATATAGTCTACAATAACATACTAAGTTATATTTGACACGTCAATGTATCATACCGCAGCCGACACCACTGCAGGAACCGACAACCAAGCCCTTAAAGATTCTCGGCCATCAAGTCACAATGCAGCAGATTTGACGAATGGTCAATTTCCTCGTCCGATGGCGCGATCGGACGTCTGAGGATGACAGCTGGGTGCCCCTCGCTGACATAGAATAACACCCGATTCTAACAGCGTATTGTCAGCGTCGGAATGTTTCCGATGCCCGCGGCCTCGTTTAGGAGGAGGGGGGGGGGGTAGTGTAAGGAATTTCCATTCCTTACTGAGTCATACGCTAGCGCGTACACCCGAACTCCTCGACTCGTCACGTTCGGCCTCATTTGTCGGGCCAACCCTTTCCCGAGTCGCGTCCGGCACTGTCGCCACATTGCCAAACCTACCCACGTTCCGAGGTTATCGCCCTAGCATGCCAACCCCTATATGACCTCGTGCCTTCATTGCAATAGCGACCTTGTATTCTCACGTTATATTTCATTGACACTTCCTATATCATAACACCGCCATAATGTATCGCGTCGGTGAAGACGCCTCGAAATGTAACTCCTGCCAAAAGTGCCGAGTCGCCGACAAACGCGCCTCAGGATGTTTTGCGCACGTCGGTGACACCGCCAGTCCTAACATCGAAACGCGGCTAGGCGCGACTTGGTTGCACAGTTTTGCAATTTCGTCAAGTTCGTTGGGTCGCAAATTCGCTGCGTCGCACATTTTGCATTCGTGTCGCCTTGAACTTGCACCTCTTTTTTCGAATGTCCGTCAAGACTGGGCGAACTGGGTGTGCGTTCGAATTTGCCAAAAAAAAAAAACCATTTCGGTCCGAAATGTACCGCGCCCTTTGATAGAAATGAACTATTTTGATAGAAGGGTTCGCCCTAGCCAAGTGATGGTACAACTGTGAGGAAGCCCTTGGTGATCATCACCTTCAGAACCCATCTGTCGCCATTCCCGCGTAGCCACTCACTCATCTCGCACGTTCCCACGGCCCGGCCGCGTGTCATTGCAGTCCCCGGCTAGCTTTCCCCGCTCGCTGCACTCTCCTCATCGTTCGCCGGGTCCGCGCTCGCCGTTCGCCCGTCGCTGTCTCACCCGCGCATCGCTCTCCTTTCCGCCCACCCGCCAGCTGCTGCCACCTTCGCCGGCACTCCTTCTCGGCCGCGCTGCTGCTGCTGCTGCTGCTGCTGCTAGTGGGCTTGCGCAGCCAGCCACGACCGCCGCCAGAAGGCAAGGCTCTGCCACTCGTGCGCGCAGGGAACCTCGGCGGAGTCGGGGGGGACATGCGGCCGGAATTAGACGAGCGCGCGCAGCACGGTACCTCGTTCGCCGCGCATTCAGGGGAAGGGGTTGGCGAAGAGGCGGGCAATGGGGCGGAGAGGCGGGAGGACGGGGAAGGGGAGGGGGGAGATGGCGTGCTGCGCGTGGTGCTGGTGTCGCTGGAGTACCGCGCGGGCACGTTCAGCGGCAACGGCGTGTACGCGCAGTCGCTCGTGCGCTCGCTGATGGCGCTGGGGCACCGAGTCATGGTGGTCAGGTGCGGGGAGGGCGGAGAGGAAAGGGCGGATCAGATGAGAGGGAGGGAGGGGAAGGTGGGGGGGAAGTGATGGGGATGAGGTGCTGGGAGGGAGGGCGGCCAGTGGATGGGAGGATGTGAGAGGAGTGTCGTTTGCTAGTGCAGGTCAGGAGCGAGCGGTTTTGCTGCGCCATGACATTCGTGTACGTCCCTCCTCCCCCCCCTCTTTCCCCCCGCTCCACTTACCCTCCTCTCCCGCCTCCCGTTCCCCTCGTCTCTCCCCCATCCCTCCCCCACAGTGCAGCTCCCCCGCCCTGCGCCCCTGCGCCCAGCGGCACCTCCCCGTGCTCCTCCGCGCCCATCGTGCTCAGGCTGCGCCACCAGCCCTCGCAGTCGGATGGCAGTGCGGAGGGCCGCGGGGTGGAGGTGGTGCACGAGCCCTCCCAGGGCGAGGAGTGCGTGGCGGAGGTGCCGGTGGACGCGTGGGGACGCCTGGACTGGCGCTGCTGCTGGCAGCAGTGGGCCACGCGCCTGGCGGGCGAGCAGGGCGGGGCGCAGGTGGCGGCGCGAGTGGCGCGGTTTGCCCCGCAGTGGATGCTGGTGGTGGACTGGTCCGCCGTGGCCGCCTACCACGCCATCGCAGGGGCGCCCGTGTGGGGAGGAGGCAAGGGGACGGATGGGCGAGGCAGCAGCGATGGCGGCGGTGCGAGCAGCAAGTGTGCCGATCAGCAGGGGCATGAACACCCCGTGCAACAGCCCCCTGGGCGGCCGCGCATGGCGTACCTCAACTTCCGCGTGTACTCGCTCTCCCAGTACCAGGCAGGGGGGCAGGGCGGTGGTGGTGGCGCATCACAGGGAGGCGGGGCAGGTGACGGGGGGGGCGAGAGGCAGGCAGAGAAGGAGAAGGGTGGGGCGGAGGAAGAAGAGGCGGAGAGGGAGAGGGCGTTCTATCGAGAGAAGGAGAGCGAGGCCGTTGCCATGGCGGATGTGGTAACCGCACTCAGCACACGGTGAGATGCACTCAGCACATGCTCAAATGGATGGTTCTGATCAGAGGAGATGGATAGCTCTGATCAAATGGTCAAATGGATGGTCCTGATCAGAGGAGGAGATGGATGGTTCTGATCGCTTGGAGAGGAAGGGCTCCATTTGAGCCGCGCTCTGCCCGTGCTTCCTCCACCACCCTCCCCCTCCACAGGGACGCGCGGTACCTGGCGAGCAGTCTGGGAGCAGGGCGCAAGGTGGGCGGGCAGCCACGGGCACTGCTGCCGCCTCTGAGGGAAGACATCCGCGTGCTGGCAGTGGGGCGAGAGGGTGAGTGCTGGCAGCGGGGCGAGAGGGTTAGTCTAAGGGGTTCACGGTTTTGAGTTGAAGGTTGAGGTTTTGTATTCATCATAGTTTTGTTTAGGTTTCAATCCCTTCCTCTCTCCCAACCCCTCTCCCCCCTCCCCCAGTCGCCACCTCCTCCTGGCGTGCCAGCCGCACCTACGTCACGTGCTGCGTGCGCCTGTCCCCCGAGAAAAACGCCGCGCTGCTGCCCGCGCTGCTGCGCCTGCTGGCCCCGCACCTGCCCGCGCTGGGCGTCACGCCCCTTGTGTGCACCGGCACCAGTGCCACGCGTGGTGCGTTCGGGGAGGCGGTGCTGGCGGAGGTGGTATCAGCTGCGCCCGCTGCCGTGGTGGTGGACGGCTTCATGGGGGCGGAGAGGATGGCCCACGTGTACTCCCAGGTGGGGTGTGCTCCCGGGTGGGGTGTGCTCCCAGGTGGGGTGTGCTCCCAGGTGGTGTGTGCTCCCAGGTGGGGTGTGCTCCCAGGTGGGGTGTGCTCCCAGGTGGGGTGTGCTCCCAGGTGGGGTGTGCTCCCAGGTGGGGTGTGCTTCCAGGTGGGGTGTGCTCCCAGGTGGGGTGTGCTCCCAGGTGGGGTGTGCTCCCAGGTGGGGTGTGCTCCCAGGTGAGGTGTGCTCCCAGGTGGGGTGTGCTCCCAGGTGGGGTGTGCTCCCAGGTGGGGTGTTCTCCCAGGTGGGGTGTGCTCCCAGGTGGGGTGTGCTCCCAAGTGGGGTGTGCTCCCAGGTGAGGTGTGCTCCCAGGTGGGGTGTGCTCCCAGGTGGGGTGTGCTCCCAAGTGGGGTGTGCTCCCAGGTGAGGTGTGCTCCCAGGTGGGGTGTGCTCCCAGGTGGGGTGTGCTCCCAGGCAAGGTTCAAAAATACGGTTTTCGAAAAATACGGTCCGTATTATTCGGCCGTTTTTTTCGGGGATTTTTGGAAAAAACGCCGTTTTTTAAATAGAGCATCTTTTTTTTTTTTTTTTTTTTTTTTTTTTGCTAGACAGCCTAATCGTCTGCCATTCGTCCGCCCAAATGCGAGATCCGCGCATTTCGATGGGCGAAATGCCAGATCTGCGTATTTCGGCTGACAAAACGTCAGATCCATGCATTTCGTCCACAAAAAACGCAAAATCTGGCACATTTTGGTGGGAAAAATGCCAGATCCGTGTATTTGGGCGGGCAAAATGCCAGATCCGCGCATTTCGTCCGATTTTTTTGCACTTTTTTTAATATTTCGGCCGTTTTTTTAAACCAACCTATTTTTGCACAATTTTCACTGTTTTTTTCGTATTTAACGGCCGTTTAATTCGATACCGTTTAATACGGTATTTTTTTGAAAAAAACGGCGTTTTTTTTAACCCTGCCCCCAGGTGGGGTGTGCTCCCAGGTGGGGTGTGCTCCCAGGTGGGGTGCGCTCCCAGGTGGGGTGTGCTCCCAGGTGGGGTGTGCTCCCAGGTGGGGTGTGCTCCCAGGTGGGGTGTGCTCCCAGGTGGGGTGTGCTCCCAGGTGGGGTGTGCTCCCAGGTGGGGTGTGCTCCCAGGTGGGTTGTGCTCCCAGGTGGGGTGTGCTCCCAGGTGGGGTGTGCTCCCAGGGGGGGGGGGTGTGCTCCCAGGTGGGGTGTGCTCCCAGGTGGGGTGTTCTCCCAGGTGGGGTGTGCTCCCAGGTGGGGTGTGCTCCCAAGTGGGGTGTGCTCCCAGGTGAGGTGTGCTCCCAGGTGAGGTGTGCTCCCAGGTGAGGTGTGCTCCCAGGTGAGGTGTGCTCTCAGGTGAGGTGTGCTCCCAGGTGAGGTGTGCTCCCAGGTGAGGTCTGCTCTGCTCCCAGGTGAGGTCTGCTCTGCTCCCAGGTGAGGTCTGCTCTGCTCCCAGGTGAGGTGTACTCCCAGGTGAGGTGTACTCCCAGGTGAGGTGTACTCCCAGGTGAGGTGTACTCCCAGGTGAGGTGTACTCCCAGGTGAGGTGTACTCCCAGGTGAGGTGTACTCCCAGGTGAGGTGTGCTCCCAGGTGAGGTGTACTCCCAGGTGTGGTGTACTTCCAGGTGAGGTGTGCTCCCAGGTGAGGTATACTCCCAGGTGAAGTATGTTCCGAGGTGAGGGGTACGTGGAGGTGAGCGATAGACTGATGTGCATTCCTGGCAATAGTGGCACATGCTAGTAATTGTAACTGTTATCCTGGCTAATTTTCAAGCCCTTACCTCCACACTTTGTCACACCCTCTTCTGCACTTCTGCCTTGCGCTCTCCCCCCGTCCAACTGTTTCTCTCCCCTCCTTCCCTCTACCATTCACCTCCTCGGCACGCATTCCTACCTCCACAACACCACACCTGCGCATGTTGCACACACCTGTTCGTCTGAACCCCTGCCTCACCACACGCCCTCACTCCACCTGCCAACTTCCTGGTCACGTTCGCCCACACACCCCCCTCTCTCAGACGCTGCTCAACATCCACCCCTGCCTGTACGACGCCTACGGCATGACAGTCGTTGAAGCAGCAGCCTTCGCTGCGCCCTCCATCATCCATGTCGGTCCGGGCGGTGCAGTGGGAGCAGCCGAGCTCTTGCTGCCCGGAGAACAGCTGGCACTGCCGCTCGACCTCTCGGCTGCCCTGCCAGTCGTAGTTGAGGGCATTCTGGCGCTGCTGCAGGACAGGCAGTATCTGGCACAGGTGGGAGTGGCGGCGAGGCGGCGTAGTTTGGAGTGGAGTGAAGAGGCAAGTGCCCGCGTCCTCTCCGCTATCCTGCGGGGCGGGCCCGCATGAATGATGCAGGACACACTGATGGATCAGAACAGACCCGTCAAAAGGACATAACCCCCTCAACATACGCCCTGCCTTTTATTTACCATCGGATAGAAGACCCCCCTAGTACCGTATTCCCCCAGATAAAACACCCAGGGGTGTTAGTAAAAACCCATGTAAAATTTTGAGGGGGTATAATTAATGGCACATTTTGTATAACGCCCGCAGGCTATGGAATGACACTTTTATGTTTATGAAGTGGAATTGAACTGTATTGTAGACAGTTCTTTTGTGCCAAATTTTGACGATTCTTGCACATGATCGCGTATATGGTGAGGAGGACCATCGTCATGCCACAATGCAGGCTAATAGTCACAGGTTGCCTGCGTCACATGTTGTCACGTTCTATCAGATCGTAGTGGCAAGTGGCAACCTCGACGCCACAATGTGACAGCGCACCAAAGCCGGAAGGAATCTGCTGCAGATTCCTTCACAACCCAACCAGGGCCGACCGACATGGATTCTCCCGCGCTGCAGTGTTGACTGTAAGGAGTGTGTTCCCATGAGCCTCGTATCAGACTCGCAACATTCGCCTGAGTGATGAGAATTCCAGGCATGGTAACAGTTCTACACCGCATTGAACCAATTCGCGTCGAGCTTGCACTGCTCAGAGACGCGCGAGTCTGATACGAGACACTCTGATAAGAGGCAAAATATAAAGAAATACAGTGAAAATGAACCAGGGGGGTGGTGTATAGGTTTCATGCCAAAAACTAGGGTGGTATGAATATCCAGTTTAATAAAGCACCCAGGTCCGCCCAAACCACCCATGGGTGATTAATTCCGGCAGGTGTTTTATCCGGGGGAATACGGTATTAGAGCGTATTCCTGGGGTGCGGGATCAGGATCAGCATTCGCAATAACAAGGCTGATCCTGGCAGGCAACTTAGACCACGGGCATCAGCCTCGATCAGGCCCCCAAATTGGTTTTGGGCCTGTCTGATTTGTCAGAGTCCACTGCCTTCCCTTGGTATGGGTGTCAGAGTTACCTCGAAAAAGTCTGAAAAATCAGAGTAGCCTTCGATTTTTTGTCTGACCAATCAGAGTCATAGCCAAACTTTTGTACAAGCCTTTTTTATGGTTCTTCATTAGAGAATGCTCTACATTTCACTACATACACGGAATCAGTCAATATCCTGCATATCCTGCTGAGGCGCTGCCGGCATATCATCATCTACTTTCTCCTTTCCCTTCCTGCTGCTACTAGCCTCGAGTAGGGCGTTGCTAAGGGGCTTCCTCTTCTTATAAGCCCGCCAGATGGTGACCACCTCTTCCTAGACAGGGTCATACTCTAGGTGCGACATGCACATCAGATCTCCTAGCCTAGTCTCCTTGAGAGCCCCCGCAGCCAACTCTTGATGACGTTCTGGCGGGAGAACCTGCGCTCGCACTCGACAGTGCTCAACAGAAGGACAGCCACCGCCATCCACAAGTTGACCAGGTTGGGGTAGCTGTCCCTCCAGTCCTGCGTCTTGAGCATGTCGCTCAGCCCCGCGTGGAATGATTTGTCCACCTTGGGAAGCGCAGCAAGGACAGGAACGAAGTTGCGGAGCTCGCTATGGGCTTTGCGCTTGTCTATACCTGATCAGACAAGGGCACACAAGGAGAGGAAGAAGGGTTGGGTTATCTGAAACAGTACACAGGGTTTAGGAAAAGATATGTGTCTTGTTTCAGATACATTGCCAAAGGGATAGTGAAAGGAGTAGATGGTGATTCACCTGGCAGAATCTCGTCCCTGTCTTCAGCGCGGTAGATGACCACGAGCGAATTGAACCACTCGAGGCACTACGTCCTCCGTGCCTGTTGGTCCCAGTTGGGCGGCCATGTGTCGACGCTGAACAGGCGCGCTCCCGACAGCTGCCGCAGATCGCCTAGGCGCTCGTCGAGGTTGCGGACCAGGCCCTCTGCTAGAGCCATGCACGCCACGACACTCCCATCGTGGTCGCTGGGCCCCGGGTAGTCCTCTTGGGGCTCTTCGTGCAGCTTGAAGGTGAACCGAGAAGGTCAGCCATCGGAGTCAATCCCCTCCACTGTCACTAGCTTGGACTTGCCGGGCCCGTGCTTGGTGAGGAACCGCGTCAATCGATCGTTGGGCCCGCCGGTGAAGTCGTCTCCGCATTCCACGTAGCGGCTCTCTAGCAGCGAGGTCGTGCGGATGATCTGCGCGTGCACTGTTGTGTAATCCAGCTGGTGGGTAGGGGAGCAAGGAGAGGCAGGGCATCACAGACGGATGTGTGATTAAAGGACGAGCGGCAGAGACAAGCAACATCGACATGCATGCAAAAACAAACATTTAACATATTTACCTCCTGCAGCTGGACGACCTTGTTGAGGACGTTCAGCAGCTCCAGCACGTCGGCGAGGAACATCAGGAGGAGCCAGAAGCGATAACTGGTGACGGGCGCGTACAGCTTGGCGTCGTACTCCTGCAGCATGACCACGATGGCTGGTAGGACCTCGACCAGGCGGATGACCGCATCTCCGCGCGACAGCCAGTGGATGTTGTGGATGCCCTGGAGGTCGAGGTTCGTCGACATGAACACCTCCTGGAGCTCCAGGAACCGTTGATGCCAAGGGTTGGAGCGACCGAGCAGCTCAGCGATCTCGTTAATGATGTTGTCCACCATGCTGAAGACTGGGATCTCCTCGGCAGCAGCCTTTACCGCCAGCGCCTCTCTGCAATGGGATAAGGAGATGAGATGCAAACTAGGAAGCAAATTAGGGATTGGAATTAAACAAAACAAGAAGCAAATATACATGACATGCACACAGCAAACGGATGACGAACCGATGGGCAATGCAACGGCAAGAGACAAGGTGCGGAACGCGAAGACGAAGGCGGGCCACAAGTCCAGAGCACGATCCCATCATGATGGTAGCGCCGTCAGTGCTTATGCCAGAGATGCGGCCGATGTCGACGGCAATCGCCTGCAGATGGGACAACACGAGGGCGAGAAGCGATGCCGCATCCGCCTTCTCCACTGTCAACAGAGCCAGGTACTCGGTTACAAGCCGCCCTTCCCGGATTAACGTGGCAAACACGATCATGTGCTTGCCACGGTAGCGATCGGTGCTTTCGTCAAGGCTCAGGCCAATGTAGGGACTCGCTAGCAGGTGTTGGAGTTGAGTCGTCTGCAGCCACGTTGCCGTCGCTTGTGTCAGCTCGCCGAAACCGTACCTGTTACATGACTCGCACAAGCCAAGTTGTTGTACGTTTCATACCTAAAGACGAGACACAAAGAAGTTCATAGTCACTGGAGTTCTCACCAGTTACAGTACAGTTAGCCGTAGGCAGACTTCGGGAAGCCCTTGAAACTGCGCGATGAGAGGTATCGCACCAAACGAATCCATGTTTCCATGGGTTCGTTACACTTGGCGCAGAAGTAGAGGGAGTCGAGCAACGCAATGAGTCGCTCCTTCTCTTCGTCGGCCGCGCGAAGATGCTTGTCGATCCGCTGCTGGTTCGACGCTAGTTGTAGGAGATCGTCCTGCTTGGACATGGCGAGGCGATGCTTCTGCGTCCCGGCGTGCTTCTTGAACGACTGGGTCTGCACGTCCGTTGCTCCCTTGCCCGATTTGCTGGTATGCCCTGCAGGTCCTGCATGCACTGCGCATACACTGCACTTGAAGGCCGGGAGCCCATCGTCAGTTTTCAAGAGCATGAGCCAAGGGAATCTGTCAGACCAGCGAGATGTGAAACGCTCTTGTGCCTTAGCATAGATATCATCGTTTGTTGTAGCAGTGGACCTACCGCCAGACGATTCTGGCGTATCCGCAGGTACAAAGGGGCTCGGCACAGGCTCAGGCGGATCCTAGCATGTCAACGTGGAGGCGTACGGCAGAATCACCTGCCTGTACCGGAACCTCTTCGCCACCGTCACTGACGGCGTGGTGCCGGCGACAGGAGCTGAAGCAGCGGGCAGGGGGCTTGCATCCGCAGACTTCTTGCCCGCTGCGTCGGGAACAGGCGCATCGCCATCAGCAGGGGCAGCGTCACTAGGCTTCCTCTGAGGGCTACGATCTGAGGTATCCTCGGCGCGTCAGCATGGGTGCGGTGCCTCGTCTGCTGTGCCTCACCCAGCAAAATGCCTCTGGATTGGCGAAAACAACCGTGTTTTGGTCAAGGACCAATCGGCTGCTCAGGCTATCTCTGTGCTGGCGCCATCGCACAAAATTTGCCCGCCCGACGGCTCGGGCCGCGCCAGCGCAAATTTAAATCTGGTGTGATTGACGGTGACGACAGAGGTACCAGCGCAAATCTCGCAATCCCCCCTAAAATGACGGTATTAGAGGAATCAGGGTCCCCCCCCCATACAAGGATGAAGCATCAGAGTACACTTGTAAAAGAAGTCTGAAAAATCAGCGTAGGTACATAAATCTTCTCTGAAAAATCAGAGTAACATAGAAAAAAAAGTATTTGGGATCAGAGTACACAAAAAAAAAACTCTGAAAAATGTCTGAATCTGAGTAAAAAGTCTGCAATTTGGGGGCCTGGCCTTGATGGTTTGCCACGTCATGTCGCACACGAGACATCTAACTGGCTGAAGTGTAAATCCAATTTTGATGAAACCCATGGTGTCGCAGTGACCCATGCGATGCACCGTAAACGAATGGAACACACAATCGCATTGCTCGTGTGCTATGCCACTCGCATTTCGTGGGTTTCATGGTACTTCAAGTAGTCGCGTGGCTTTTGCATTTTCTGCGGTGTTGGTTCGCATCGGGTGTCACAGTGAGAATGAATTGGCTGAAACAAGGACAAGACATGGCTTGTATTTGGGTGTTGAACTCTCTATAATCTGCAGCACCTAGCTAGGCTATAGCACATATACACCTAGCATATATATATATATATATATATGAACTGTTGAAGTATACTCGACAGAGTTTACTTATGCATTCCTGATGTAACACCTAGACTACTGCATGCGCAATGCCTCATATGAAAGGACGCGCGTGATGACGTCAGCAGTAGCGAGTCAACGTGTGAATAGTAGAATTGGTTGTGTATATATCATTTCTCCTTTTGAATCCCGCTAAAAATTCGCCCGGCGCGGGACTCAAACTCGCAAATCTGGTAACACGGGCGAAATCGACTATAGAGGGGAAATCGGCACATGTCCAAAATGATGTAGGGGTAACATACTTTAACTCATGCGGACACAACGATGTTACAATCTTATCGCCGGCGGATTCCAAACGTGTTGAGCGACTTTCGCCAAACATCCCAACTTGACGTTCGTTAGATGATTATTATCCAGCACACAACCAGCAGATTGAAAAGAAACTGTCCATATAATGACATTGGTTACAACAAAGGCCTACGTGCCCGACACATGCAACGCTATATCCAGCAGAACAGCATCCACCCCTCACGACTGCCGAGTCACACTGTCTGCAACACGAGTCCCTCGCTGGACAGGCACACCATGTTGCACTGTCAAGCAGCGTCTCTACCTTCCCATAAAACACGCAAAACGACACAAAAAAGATTATCCAGCAGCTGAATGCCGCAGAACAACACGCCGGAGAACGACCCACACAAATAGTAGCGACACTTACGCACAACGACACTAAACACGCAGGAAAGCACCAACGAAGCGAGACGCGAACAACGAGTGACACAGATGATAGATGAGAGAGACAGAGGGTGGAAGTAGAGAGACATATGGCTGTTAGAGAGATACAGAGATACAAAGACATACGGAGCGTAACCCGCGGCCATGTGCCGCATGCTTAGTATGCGGCGGTCTCAGAAGCCAAGCAGGTCGGAGTCGTCAGCGTGGCCGCCCAAATCTCCCGCCACGCGGAGTAGGCGGAGGCGCGCGGCGATGGCATCAGGGTCATCTCTAGCGGTGGCGGGAGAAGGGGGCAGGACGGGAGGGGGAAGATTCAGGTTCATAGCGTTCCCTGACGCCCTAGCCAACCTGTCGACAACCACCAGATTCCGGATGTCGAACAGGTGGCGGAGGTCGTTAGGGCTAATGCCCGTAGCCCGGGCATAGCCCACAAGCATCTCCGAGGCCCGGCGTGCGGCGTGCCTCATGGCCCTCGTGTGTTCGCGGCAGGTGACGATATCGAACGGCGCCTCCAGAGCAGCGGGGAGCGGGTCGGCTCGAGGTGGCTCCACGGCGAGAGGGTCGGAACCCTCGAGATCGCAAGTCGGATGGTTCTCGTCAATCTCGAGAAACTCCGACGCTGCCATCGCGAACGGCCCAAGCTGAAGGCGAGGAATGCACGCTGCCATGGCCTCCAACTCGGGCTCCACCTCGCCTGGGTCTCACGCAGGGGATTCCGTCTGCACAGCGACGGGCATCCAGCTCGCGGGCAGAATCCGCGCGTGCCACCAGCAGCGCTCCACCGTGCTTTGTTCGATGGAGAACCAGGCGTCATGTAGCCAGACGACCACCTCGCGCATCTTCGGCTTCATCCGCTACAGCTCCGCCGGGCAGCCGCGCACTTCCCACATCTGAGTGAGGACCGCCAGCCATTTCACGCGGTACCTCACCTTGGCGGTCTCGATCAGGCCCTGGTCGAGCGGGCTGGATGAAGGCGATCGTGTTCGGTGGCAAATAGACAACACGCATGTTACTGAGCTTGCGGGTGCAAAGGCCACAGAGGTCCTCGGTTATGGCACCCGGAGTGGTGATGCGGTGGCTACTTGCATTATCGACGAGGAGCACGATCGAGCGTCCCTCGGCGAACATGGCAGCGTTGAGCGACTCCATGTACGCAGTAAATACCTACAATTTAAAAAAAAAGAGGGAGAGTCATCGCGAGTAACGGAGGTGAGATAAGCGGTTACGACATGACGCTACGGCTAATTTGGATACGACAGGT